>SNQJ01S0009589.1:17504-37879 GCA_010110895.2 Picea sitchensis | reverse complement strand
CTATTTGAATCTTCTTAGAATTGAGATTCATTACATAGTCCTTGAAAAAAGACAAAATACTTATGTAGCAGATATTTGGTCTTTGTGTGGGACATTTTATGCCATTAGTATGTTTTGTACAAAAATAATGGATTTGGGGGACTACACCATGGTCAAGGGACAAAACAAATTAGGACCTTAGGACCAAACAAATCTTTTGCAGTACTAGATGTGAGAACATGTGTAGTGTCGAACGAATTTTACAAGGAATGAAAATTGTTCTAGTACTAGACATGGGCAACAGTGACCTGTGAATGGGGCCAACTTTGAAAATTTTTCAAACTCTTTTTGTATGCACTAAAATATGACATGGATAGAGTATTCGCATGCCTTAACGATATGGGAGGGTTTATGGACTCAAATTTGACTCACACACCCAGTTTCTTCCATCATCAATTCATTATGTAAACCACAAACCCTAATTTTCTTTCAAAGTACATAAATTGGTTGACACAAGTTTTAAGTTTTCATCCGTCTTCCTTCATTTTACTTTCCGGTTCTACATTAATATATATACAATGTATTTGTGTCATAGTTGTTATGAAAAATCCCTCTTTTTCGTTGATTGCTTAATCAACACCATAAAAATACTCCCTTGTAGTACTATATGCGGGGACGTGTGTACTCTCGAACGAATTTTACAAGGAATAAGGAACATAAATTGTACTAGGACTAGACATGGGCAACATTGACCTATGAATGGGGCCAACGTTAAAAAAATTTCAAACTAGTTCTGTATGCACTAAAATTTGACATGGATAGACTATTCACATGCCTTAACGATATGGGAGGGTTTCTGGACTCAAATTTGACTAACACGCCCACTTTCTTCCATCACCAATTCATCATGTAAACCATAAACCCTAATTTTCTTTCAAAGTACACAAATTGGTTGACACAAGTTTTAAGTTTTCATCAGTCTTTATTCATTTTTTCTTTCAGGTTCTACATTAATGTATATACAATGTATTTGTGTCATAGTTGTGATGAAAGATCCCTCTTTTTCGTTGATTGCTTAATCAACACCATAAAAATACTCCCTTGCAGTACTAGATGCGGGGACGTGTGTACTGCCGAACTAATTTTACAAGGAACAAGGAACGAAAATTGTACTAGGACTAGAACCAGACAACAGTGACCGGTGAATGGGGCCAACGTTGAAATATTTTCAAACTGTTTCTGTATGCACTGAAATTTGACATGAATAGAATATTCACATGCCTTAATGATATGTGAGGGTTTCTGGACTCAAATTTGACGCACACGCCCACTTTCTTCCATCATCAATTCATCATGTAAACCATAAAATCTAATTTTCTTTCAAAGTACACAAATTGGTTGACGATTTTTTTAAGTTTTCATCAGTCTTTCTTCATTTTTCTTTCAGGTTCTACATTAATATTGTATATACAATGTATTCATGTCATAGTTGTGATGAAAAATCCCTCTTTTTCATTGATTGCTTAATCAACACCATAAAAATACTCCTTTGCAGTAGTAGATGCGGGGACGTGTGTACTGTCAAACGAATTTTACAAGGAACAAGGAACAAGGAACTAAAATTGTACTAGGACTAGACACATGCAACTATGACTTGTGAATGGGGCCAACATTGAAATTTTTTCAAAATATTTCTGTATGCACTAGAGTTTGACATGGATAGACTATTCACATGCCTTAACGATATGGGAGGGTTTATGGACTCAAATTTCACTCACAAACCCACTTTCTTCCATCAACAATTCATCATGTAAATGATAAACCCTAATTTTCTTTCAAAGTACACAAATTGGTTGACGCAAGTTTTAAGTTTTCATTAGTCTTTCTTCATTTTTCTTTGAGGTTCTACATTAATGTATATACAATGTATCCGTGTCATAGTTGTGATGAAAAATCCCTCTTTTTCATTGATTTCTTAATCAACACCATAAAAATACTCCGTTGCAGTACTAGATGTGGGGACGTGTGTAATATCGAACAAATTTTACAAGGAACAAGAAGCAGAAATTGTACTAGGACTAGACACGGGCAATAGTGACCTGTAAATGGGGCAAACATTGAAATTTTTTCAAACTGTTTCTGTATGCATTGAAATTTGACATGGATAGACTATTCACATGCCTTAACAATATGGGAGGGTTTCTGGACTCAAATTTGACTTGTTATCACATAAAGTTGTCTAAGGGTCGCAGGGCGACCTAGTCCTTTTCTTGAGCATGTATCAACCTTGAGCTCAAACCGCATTTTTCAGAACAGTCTATTTCAGGCTTGAAACACAAACAATAGGCAGGTTTAATCTTTCAGCAATGGAGATCTTAAAGGGGACACATGGAGGCAGATCCCTCACTTTGGAATTCGACACTCCGAAGGATTGTGGGAGTTAAGCATTGAGAAGTCTCGAAGAGATGAGGTGCCGAAGTCCTGAAGAGCAAAAGTGTTGAAGTCCCGAAGCGTCGAAGTGTTGAATCCATCGAATTGAAGTCCCGAAGCGTCGAAGTGTTGACACATGTCACCCCTCCATCCGTGACACGTCAACATAGTGATGTCAGGCCCCCACATCAGATTGTCCTCCAGGAGGTGTTATTGTTCAATGCCAAAAGCAGTGCCCCACATGAAAGCATAGTTTTAATAGATCCTAAAGTTGGCAGGTGGATAAAATCTAGCGGTGGTGCCAAATATAGTAGGGGCACCCAGATCGCAGACCGAGACCAAATCGACGAACACGCTTCATTGCGGGTGTTGTTCCCGAGTTTATACTTAAGTCTTCAAAGTATAATGTCAAGGCATCCGAAAAATAAAGATATTTTTTTATATGAAAAGAAGATCAATTCTTTAGGGAAAGAGGCTATGGCTGATTTATAAGCTGTCTTTGCCTAGCTTCCCAACATTCCCAGATGATTATGTCTTGTTCAATCACTGCCCATGAACGTTCAATATCAACCAGGGTGTTAGCGATCTCTAATATGGTATTAAACAAGTTTAAAGCAATGGTGGCATGATCCATGAGACCAGGCTCAATATTAGGATGTCTTGCAATAGGTATAGTCTTGGAGAAAAGAAAGTTAAAAGATCTGTTGTTTTTTTTTATGTTTTCTTTTTCTATTTTCAATTATATGAGAAAAGTTCCTAAAATTGAATTAATGGTATAACAATTGAGAGGTCATTTTCCGTATTTGAGTCAAATTTGAAAATAATAAATGTGATGAGAGAAAAACATAAAGCTGTTAAAACAAAGTGAGGCATCAATCACATAAGAATCTCACTCTGCTACAAAAGAAGAAAAATGGATGTGAAACCTTTAATGAAGCATAAAATGTGGCAATCTAACTAACTCTCAGGTGTTATATTTGCTAATAGCAAACAAAGAGGAAAATCTGTAAGCAATCAAATAACTAAATAAACATATAACCACAATAGATGTTGTACTAAGTTGTGATTAGGCATTCATCAAAGACATATGAATAAATATGTTGGAATATGAAAGAACATAAGAATACATAACTTAGGATTGATGAAATATGGAGTCTCTGGTCTTCACTTGTCTTAATTCTCGAAAAGGAGAGATTTCTCTATTACCATCGGCCAGAAAAAAGCCCTCTTTAAGTCTTTTGAAACTATATTTATACAAAAGGTTACCAACCCTAGACGATTGGAATTCTCTTTACTCCTAGCTACTAATGGTTACAAAATAAAAACTTGAACTATTTCACTTGGTTACTTTCTATCTCTCTCTCATACCGACAGAACATGCATGCATATGTTACTTCATTGATTCTTTAAAGTACTTCCTTCACCTGGCTCGAAACAGTTGACACACCTACTTAGAAATTGTACTAATATTCTTGAAGGCTCTATCACATCTTTTGCCTCAAAAAGATGCAGCTTTCTCTGTAATTGTGACAACCTGTCTTCAATCCTTTTATCTTCAAAAATTATTAACTGTAACTATAGATTTGGCTTCACTAGCCATCTATCTATTTGAGCAATGCCAACCTGATTTAGTTGTGAAATTTTGGCCTGAGCTATTTCTAGGCCTTCTTTGATGTCTAGTTGATGTTTTACAATGTTAATCTGTCCTAGTGCTTTAGAACAATCATCATCCACGAGGGATAATGATTCTTTGTTAAGTAAGTAAAACATTTCTTTAGAATCCTCTTTTATTTCCTTGGTCGTTCTTTTACTCTCGGCTATATTGGCCTCCCATGTCTTTAATATTATGTCACCTCTAATTTGCTCTTCAATAGTCAATCTGGGAGTTCTGGGAGTTACATATATTTCTTCCTTAGAAGATGACACGACCGCTTTTTGGAAAGTGATCCGGGCTGCAGTAGCCTCTCTTTCTCTGAAATCAATATTCTCTAATGATTGATTTACTTCATGAAAACAATTTTGGATGATCTCTACTTTAAAAAAAAAAATTTGTTGTGCTGCTTCCAGTTTCTGTTGCACTTTGAGTGCCTGAGCTTGAAACACTGTTATATTTACAACCTTTCTTTCAGTAGAACTTAATTTATCTTGCAACTGCCTTACTAACTCTTCTTGATGAATGACCTGCCCTTGACTTAATTGAGAAGTCTTGTGTATCTCTTCAAGATTAGATTTAATTTGTTGAATTTCTTGTCCGTCGTTCGCTCTTGCCTGTTCGAGTCCTTTGTTGACCTCATTTTTGATAGTATTCTCTGTATTCCTCATTTGATCTCACAACTGACTTATCGTCTGATTCCTCTGCCTCAACCTTTCTTTCAGATTATCAACTAAGAATAAGTTGGACGTTGCAAAAGCTCCCAAAGATCCTGCTACCTCTATAGAAAAATCTTCTTCTTCTATATTTTGTCCATCCAAAAGTACTCTGTGCTTTTTAACCATTGCACCCTCTCTCATGTGTATTTATTTCTTCACCACGACTTTTCTTTTCTTACTGAAAAATAACTCGGTGGGAGGTATATGCTCTATAGGGATAGGCATGAAATCACTTATGAACATTTCCTCTGTATTAGGGTTTCCTTTGGTAAACTGTAATGGTGTGAAAACCTCAATGGGGTTGCCGATTGTTGTGGATAATTGTTTCCCGGCTTCTTTAGTGGTTGATTTCTCAGGTGAAGATGACGGTCTATCTTCTCCTTTCTTTATTATTGTCTCTTCTTGATATTTTCCCTGGTTTCCTAATATCTCTGTCTCTAGGATATTTCCCTTATGAGTCGAGACCTCATATTTGTCCAGGTTTTCTAGGGCTTCTTCTTTGGTAGAGAGTCCAACTTCTGGATTTTGGGTCTTTGTTTGTTGTGTAGTTGAATATTTTAGGCTTTTCCCTTGTAATACTTTGGGTATGCCAATCCTTTGATGTTTTTGGAAATTGTAAAACTCAACCATTGCACCAGGTAGTAGAGCTCGAACTTGGCTCAGAACTTCTTGGTAAGATCTTACCCCTTGGAACATTTCGTCATGAGGGGTGTTGTCGCAAGAGTTGACTCTAGGCTATAATAGAGCCAAGCCTTAGCACATTTTAAATGAAATAAAATTTATTGATTGATTAGTCATAAGAGGCTTCTAGAACTAGGTCTGAAACATGCCCTTCACTTATTTATAGATCA
Source organism: Picea sitchensis (assembly GCA_010110895.2). Taxonomy (NCBI): domain Eukaryota; kingdom Viridiplantae; phylum Streptophyta; class Pinopsida; order Pinales; family Pinaceae; genus Picea; species Picea sitchensis. Next base: position 32,249 of record SNQJ01S0009589.1, on the reverse strand, counting down.
GAAACGAAGAGGGATGACATAGTTTGTCTAATTGATTTAATAAAGAATATGGATAGAGGATAGGAGATGAAGAAGATTGAAACAAAGAGTTAGGTATCTTATTCTGATAGGTCTAATCTTTATTTCAATGGAATAAATAACACCAAACTTCAAATATCTGAACACAGGTCTTGTCTTACTAATAGCGAGACAGAGGAAAATCTATGAACAAATAAAACTTGTGAATAAGGAAAAACAATTAAGATGCAGGTCTTGTTCTACTCACGACAAAACATAGGAAAAACTGCACTTTAAGGAATGCTTTAAATTAGCCACAATAGAAGTATCACTGAATTGTAACCATTACAAGCTGAATTAATGAATGGAAGGAAGAAAGAGAAGTGATGAAAACTTCAGAAACAATAACACAGGAAGAAGACAAAATTAGATAGTGACAAGGTGTAGAATCTCTTGGCATTCTGTTCTATATTTGCTGAAAAGGAATGCATTACAAACCCAACCTCCAAAAGGCTCTCGGGCTGTTCCCCCCTCTTTTTCTTCAAGAATATACAATAATATATGTCTTCTGCCCCCTTTCAAATAACTGAAAAATGATTTGGATTCCAAAAGAGATCCCTCTAGAAATGAATAGGCATTTCATGTAGGTATTGAGGTCGAAATCCTCCCAAAAGATAACAATAGTTACCATCAATTTCAGAAACTTTTTGCCATAGAAAGTGGTCCAAACTACTGAAAACTGGGGCTGCGGTTATGGTTCTGTATCTCTCAAATCGTGACAACTGTGTATAAAATGAAAGAGGTTTTTGTTCATCTATTTTTTCTGACCAAAAAGGTCTCTCGGTTTCCTGAGATCCATTTCCATTTTCCCCAGATCTGCCTTTCAAAAACATGTGTCAAACGAGGAAATTCTGAGATTCGAAAATTAGGGATCGGATATGGATTTGATTCTCCCAATCTGTGACACTTGTAGGAAAAATAAGGGAGCTTATTGATCTCTGATGTGTCAGGAACAAAAACATCTGACCGTTTCTCAAAATGATATTCGAGTCGCTCAGAATCATCATTTGAAAATGATGACTCAACATAGTAAATAAAACACCACGAACCTCATATTTTGGGGGACTTGTGACTGCCTTCCCAAGCTCCAAATGAAAATTTGAATACACCAATGGAAAGATTAGGATATGTAGATTTCAATCGACCATTTGAGCACACAAAATGGCCTCTCCACGACTGAGAAAACTGATTTTTTCTGAGGCAGTTTATCCAGTGGAAAAATCTGCGATTTCGGTGGCTAACATGCCGAAAACAAGGGTATCTTTGCTACCAAAAGTCCCGGCTTTCAGTGGCTAACAGTGCGATTTCGGAGTGTCGTAAGCCACTGAAAGTCCCGAAATCCCGATTTCTGGATTTCAGGTTTCGGGAAACAGAGCGGTGGTTAAAAATATTTACGTTGGCCGAACCTCTGATGGCTGAAACCCCGAAATGGTGACGTGGAATTTGTGTGAAACCTTATTATAGTGATTTTATTTCCGTTTATTGCATTTTTTTCATGCCTCCTCGTGAGATCTTCCTCCATGTGGCTTGATGCGTGATGCTTGAATGCTTGGTCTCAACTGATACACTTTCGGCAGCTAAGGGAATATGAAATCTAAGATTTAAGCTACCGAAAGTCTACACTTTCGGTAGCTAAACACTATAAATTTTTTCCTCCTAAGCTACCGAAAGACAAAATTTCAATATTTGTTCCAACATAGGCTCCATCTAGGGATGGTTCTTTCCTGTAAAGCGCCAAGAACAATAGACCAAGTGCCTTCATCCATTGGGCAACCCAAAATCATCCTTATCAAACTCTGAACCCTGTCACTTTACTTGCATCTTTTCGAAACGAAAAACCGCTTATTCATTCATTGGGCTATGGAGTCGTAATGCTTTAAAACAAAATCATACTGGATTCAAAACTGAACTGAAAACATATTGAAAACCACTGCTGTAATCTAATGCTCGAAGTCAAGCTTATTTATATACATCACCTACTCTAACTACTAAAACATTCCCACTGAATCAAATGATACGAAAATGCCAGTGAAGCCAATCCAATAATTGTCTACTTATTTGAAATTTTCTCACACTTTCTTTGAGCAGGCTGAAAAAGAAAACTGACAACTCCCATCTGACCTGTTGGTGATCATGAAATTTCAAACCTTTCTTTGATTCTTGTGACCAAATATCCATGACATAGCATATTCCTCCATTAAATGAATCTAAAATATCAGCAAAAGGATCTTGGGAAAATATATGGTCCTGAGGTTTTAAAACATCCAGGACTACTCTATGTTATGATTCATAATGCTCAGGATCATTCTCAAAGAGAATATCTAAGCACCCTTCAAGATCATATGCAATGGCATCTCCAAAATCATGGCACAATCTTGTCTGAAGACCCTCATCCCTCCATGAAAAATCCGCAACAAGTTGTTCTACAGAAATGATGAAATAATCATCACTATACTCATCATATTTAGGTTCAGCAGATAACTCAAGAGGGTCATCAGTCAGAAAAAAACTCTAGACATCAACTGTGGATCTCTCAAGCAAAGGACACTTTGTTACTATCTCTGGCATACTATTTATTTCATAATCATACTTTTGCAAATCACAGTCTAAAGCATTCTCGAACAACAAACTTTCTTCAGGATCATTAAACATGACAACCATATCTTTTTCATGAAACAAAGCAGAGTCTAAAATCTGAACTCCTAGCAGGAAATCATCATAAATAGGTTCACTAAATTCCTGTAAAGTTCCATCAAATACATGACTGCCATCATTTAAAAACATATTTACATTTTCAGAAATGGAAGAAGTTTGACACTCATATCCGGGACTGTGTGAAAGATGCAAATCTATGTGAGTAGGGGCTGCAACATAGCTATGCAGGAGCATATCTACCTCTTCTTTAGTCAAAGGAGAAGGTGGTCTCTGTATTTTCTGGATAAAACAACAATCATTCCTTTCTATCTCTTTTGCAGGTTGATCGTGATGCTTAATATCTTCTTCTTGAGTATGTTCACAAGATCCAGCTTCTTTATGAGCCAACTCTTCCTCATACTGACCATTATCGTAAACTTGAGAAATTTCTATTGTTTCTTCCTCCTCTTCAAGAATATTTGTATGATCTTTTTGTCTTATGAATCCTATATTACAACAATATTCAAAAAGGATTTCAGCTGAATATATCCTCTTACAATGTTGATGAAAAAGTGTGTGAAAATATCTCAATGAAGGAATACTGGAATGGGGTAAAGATTTATACCAGAGTCTAGCATCTTTTTCCAATTAAAACATAAACAATTTCATGAGGACATATTCATGATGTACATTTAATTCCTCCATGAGCTTGTGGAATTCAAACAAGTGTTGAGCGGGATTTTCGTCCTCATATTCTCCAAATTTAGGAAGGACATCTTCCCAAATTTTAATGTTTGGAACAGTGTTTGGAAAGCCATAAACATTTGTAAAGTCCAGAGGAGAAAACCTTGCAGCAATTCGAGGAGCGAACGAATTCGACATTTGAGACCAGTGGAGTCACCAACAAAATCATGTAGAGTCTACGAACCAAGGAGTCACCAGGTGAATGCTCACAGCCAATTGAATGCCTATCCCTTGTTCACCATCAAGAGATAGATCTAAACTTTGTCGTATCCCAGGGAAGATAACTTCGTCCTCCATCCCCGACAACGACGCTAGAAAATGTTGTCACAAGAGTTGACTCTAGGCTGTAATAGAGCCAAGCCTTAGCACATTTTAAATGAAATAAAATTTATTGATTGATCAATCGTAAGAGGCTTCTAGAACTAGGTCTAAAACAAGCCCTTCACTCATTTATAGATCAAAAACAAAGAGGCATGACATCGTTTGTCTAATTGATTTAATAAAGAAGATGGATAGAGGATAGGAGATGAAGAAGACTTAAACAAAGAGTTAGGTATCTAATTCTGATAGGTCTAATCTTTATTTCAATAGAAGAAATAAGACCAAACTTCAAATATCTGAACACAGGTCTTGTCTTCCTCATAGCAAGATAGAGGAAAATCTATGAACAAATAAAACTTGTGAATAAGGAAAAACAATTAAGATGCAGGTCTTGTTCTACTCATGACAAAACAGAGGAAAAACTACACTTTAAGGAATGCTTTAAATTAGCTACAGTAGAAGTACCACTGAATTGTAACCATTACAAGCTGAATTAATGAATGGAAGGAAGAAAGAGAAGTGATGAAAACTTCATAAACAATAACACAGGAAGAAGACATAATTAGACAATGACAAGGTGTAGAATCTCTTGGAATTCTGTTCTATATTTGCTGAAAAGGAATGCATTACAAACCCAGCCTCCAAAAGGCTCTCGGGCTATTCCCCCCTCTTTTTCTTCAAGAAGATACAATAATATATGTCTTCTGCCCCCTTTCAAATAACTGAAAAATGATTCATATTCCAAAATAGATCCCTCTAGAAATGAACAAGCATTTCATGTAGGTATTGAGGTCAAAATCCTCCCAAAAGATAACAATAGTTACCATCAATTTCAGAAATTTTCTGCCATAGAAAATGGGCCAAACTACTAAAAACTAGGGATGCGGTTATGGTTTTGTATCTCTCAAATCGTGATATCTGTGTATAAAATGAAATAGGTTTTTGTTCATCTATTTTTTCTGACCAAAAAACTCTCTTGGTTTCCTGAGATCCGTTTCCATTTTCCCCAGATCTACCTTTCAAACACATGTGTCAAACAAGGAAATTATGAGATCCAAAAATTAGGGCTCGGAGATGGATTTGATTCTCCCAATATGTGACACCTGTAGGAAAAATGAGGGAGGTTATTGATCTCTGATGTGTTATTCACAAAAACCTTCGACCGTTTCTCAAAATGATATTCGAGTCACTCATAATCATCATTTGAAAATGATGACTCAACATAGTAAAAAAAACGCCACAAACCTCATCTTTTGGGGGAATTTTAAATACCTTCTCAAGATCCAAATGAAAATATGAATGAACCAATGGAAATATTAGGATCTGTAGATGTCAATCGACCATTTGAGTGCACAAAACGACCTCTCCACGGCTGAGAAAACTGATTTTTGCTGAGGCAATTTATCTAGTGGAAAACATCTGCGATTTCGGTGGCTAACAGGCCGAAAACAAGGGTATCTTAGCTACCGAAAGTCCTGGATTTCGGTGTCTAACAGTGCGATTTCAGAGTTCCATAAGCTACCGAAAGTCCCGAAACCCTGATTTTGGGATTTCGGGTTTCAGGAAACAGAGCAGTGGTTAAAAATATTTACGTTGGCCGAAACCCCAAAATGGTGACGTGGCATTTGTGTGAAACCTTATTATAGTGATTTTATTTCCATGTATTGCATTTTTTTCGTGCCTCCTCGTGAGCTCTTCCTCCATGTGGCTTGATGCGTGATGCTTGAATGCTTGGTCTCAGCCGATACACTTTCGACAGCTAAAGGCATATGAAACCTGAGATTTAAGCTATCGAAAGTCTGTACTTTCGGTAGCTAAACACTATAAATTTTTTCCTCCTAAGCTACCGAAAGCCAAAATTTCAATATTTGTTCCAACAAGGGGAATCTTCATGTTCATACTTTTTAAGATTGCAACTGGCCATATGGTTTCCCACGACCCTCTGTGGGTTGTTCTTCTTGAATTCAATGTTAACCAACTTTATATCTTCTAAGGTTGCATCCTCCACCTTGGGGTGACCGAAATCCAATAAGGAAAATAAACCAATAGACAAAGGAAAATATGGCCATACCTTTTTCTGCACGGCTTTGAGCTCTTTGCTAATCTTGTTGAGTACAGTTTGTCGTGTAACTTCATGACACACCAGGATGTCTGGTAAAAATTGAGGTAATGCATATGGAGGGACCGAGCATCTGAAAAATCTGATATAAGAGAAGTGTTCCTCTATGTACCAGTCTGCCACCTTACCCAGGTTAACCATAACCTTGTCTAAAACTCTTGGCGGTGGGTGACCAAATATAACAATATGCATCGGAACCACTACCCAATTACAAATTTCATAAAAGAAATATTTTTCCTTGTCTTCCCAGAGCTTTGAATGGTAATATTGAATTGGTTCTACACTATCTGGAGTCCAACTCCAGCTCATCAGCATGAAAGGCATCATGAAACATATAGCATCCATAATATAAGCTGACATAAAGAATGAAGTTGGTTTCCCTTTGGTTTTCTTTGTTTGGTATTCTGAGATTTCGCTAGCCAGATTATTCGACAATATCTTTGCCCAGTCAAAAGAAAATCCTTCCGCCATCGAGTGTATAATGGGAACCCATGGTAGAAAGAAATGGGTCATGTTCTCTTTTCCATAAATTCTGCACATCATCATGGCTATATGCATGAACTTTGGTTCAAGTGATGAGATTGAATATACGTCGTGAGATTAGACTCTGAACTTTTCAGGGCATGAACACCAGTCTTTGATCAGGTCAGAAAGACTTTCCATACTGATCACACTCCTTATTATTAAAATTCACTAGAAAACTGGTGTTATAAATGAATTTTGATGTTGCAGACAATTTATACATGACCTGTATGTGTTCTGGTCGAAAATACCCAACAACTACCTTCTGAGAGTTGAATATCATTCTAGTTGGGATATCTACATGATCCAACACCCATCCAATCATGTTGGTGTAAGGTAAAAGCCTCGGCTTGGTTTCTATCTTGAGCGATAATCTTATATTTGGTAGATAATTTATTCTTTTCATTGTTGCTTGAATCATCACGACATTTTACCACTTCGTATCATATGGTGTTGAAGACATGCGTCCAGGTTTTAACTATGTTTGTACTTCTGGGCGAAGTATAAAAAATAACGTCTGTGTTCTGGCCAGAACTTTCACTAGCTTCTTTAGGTGCTTTTTGTGGAGCCATGATATCAAATTCAAAGTTCTGTTACCTGTTACAGAGAATGAGAATGCAAAAAACTAGTTATTTTGCTAAGCCAGCTCTAAGAAAACAAGAAAGTGATTCAGAACTAAAAATCTTCTTTGCTTTAAATGCATAAACCATGCATATACCTTCACTGACAATGTGTTTAATTCCTTTAATAAAAAATATTTGGGAGTTAAAATATGATCTTATTTGGAATCATTTCCCTAAATCAAATATTAATGTCATTTATGGTCGATACCTCGGGAAAAGCGTAGAATTTGAATGTATCTCAGTTAATTTTAAGCAATAGATTAATTAGAGTATAATCCTCATTTAGTACATTAATTAATCATACCTATCACTTAATCAAGTTTCGACATTTCGGGTCTTATAGATCTTTAAAGCAGTTTAAACTAAGACTTATGAAACACGAAGTCACGGCAGGTTTTAATTAACTATAATCAAATTTAACTCTCTTAATTAATTGCGATTAGTTTTAAAATGTCAGAGTTTCGGGTATCAGGACTTCAAAAGCCTTTATATGTAAGAGCATCTCGAATCGTGAAGTCACAACGAGTTTTACTTTTTTCTAATTTTTCTTAATCGTTAATGAACCTGGATTAACATTTAATACTTTTGTGAGTTCGGGTATCAGGACTTTGAAGGTGCTCAATATTGAACCTTCGTACTTCGCAAAACCTTGACTCCCAAAATTTCAAAAGAAAACCTTTATATAGATTGATTCATTAATTGAAAAGGAGGCTCCATAATCTGCTAAGACATTTAAACCATTGGATTGATCGAAAGACTTCATTTCAACGATGATTATCCAAGTTCATTTTTGTGCTTTTTATTTAAACAAAAATGAAATTTATTTTAGTCTAAGGTGTAGAAAAATATATGTTTCAATAGCAGGGATGCAACTTGCTCGATCAATAAAATTATTGAGCAGTCCTACAATTGAAACTGTGGTTTGGAGAAAGTGATATGTGGCAGAAGGAGGTGTATTGCAGGCCCAAAAGTGGTGTGAGTTCAAACCGCTTTTGACAGAACCACAATCACGTGCTCATATAACGTCCAATCTGAGAGAAGTGTGTGGTCGTCCCCTAGGCACTAAGCCTCATCCTAATCTCGAGGGATCAATTAATAAATGAAAGGACTGGTGGTTGAAACCTTGACTCACTCAGTAATTAGAAAGTATGGAGGAGCCAGCCGTGGAAAACATAGCTGTCAGCCCGAGGTACCCCTGTGGATGGATTTTCCTGCAAACCCATGTCGATCTGAGCTCGTTTCTGATAGAGGGATGCACTCTCAGTATGACAGAAGAAAGAACAGACGGAAGGCTTTGAATGTAGTATCCAGGTCACACTCCTAGTAGTGGTGGTTTGGTCTAAGTATAAATAGGTAGTTTTGATATTTTGTTAAGGTCGTCAATTGGTTGAGCAGAGCTCCCTATCTTCTAATATTTTGATGCCAGAGCTGTTCTTTGGTTATGTATCAAATTTGATACTTTTGCATTATTATAAGTCAACCTCTTTTCATATCTCTGTAAAAACTGTGCTAAAACACTCAAGCATGGAGGATCTAGTCGAGGGTTGTGATGCTATTGTAATGTAGGTTTGATTATAGTGGTATTGTGACCAGTTTTAGTCAGCTCCCCTGTTATTTTATTTCTCCTCACATTGAAAGGCTGGGGCATGGAGGATCCGGTCGAGTTGTTGTAGTTGCATCGTGATGTAGGTTTGATCATTATGCAACTGTGACTATGTGCCTGTGACATATTTTAGTGTCTGAAGCTTGAGTATAAGAGCGTTCTTGAGCCTAAGTTTTTCTTCACCAAGCTGCTTGAAGGCCGGATGCCCATAGCTAACTTGTCCAATTTATCACTAAGTCTTCCTTCTTCTCACCCTTAAACTCAATTCACTGACTGAATTTAATGAGGCCCTCGCTTCCCTGTGCATTGCCTGCCCAGTTTCTGTGTTGAAATCATTCCTGTATCGAGTTTAGTCCATTTGACCTCCATTCATAAATCAAACATCCACCAAATTTTTTGATGGGTACTGGGCTTATCCTCCCACAATCTCAGGGTGATTCTCAGTGCTAAAATTCATGGCGCCATTGTTGGGGAACGAATTGAAGACATTTCCCTAGATAAGAATGACAAACACATTTTGATTCTGAAGGTGCATCAGAAATTAGTACCTTGAAGATTGAAAAATTGCATCTGGCGACTCCATTGTTTCAGTTGTGGCTCCTAAAGGAAGACACACAAGGTCTACTCCACAACTCCCTCTGGCTACACCTGAAGTTGAACCGGAAAAATATTATCCAGAAAGGAAAGCCTTCTCAAGAAGGCTTTTAGCTACTCTCCTAGATTAAAATATCCCTCAGAGAATGACAACGACCAGATCTGGTCTTTGATGGTGAACAAAGACCAGACACATTCAGACTGCATATCTTTCACCTAGTGACTCCATGATTAAAGAAGCCAGTGGCGACTCCACAGTTTTAAGAAGTCATATTTTCAGATGGAATCCATCTTGGCTCAAAGGTTTTCTCCTTTTAATTTCTCCGTCGTTCTCGATTTTCTAAATGTTGTTCCTACTATGGATGAGTGGGGTGATTGTTTTCCCATATTTAGAGAACATAGAGATGACAACCCTACAAAGCATCTCCTTGAGTTTCATGAAATCATGCATAAATGGGGAATACATCATGAGGATGTATTAATGAAAATGTTCATGTTCTCGTTAATGGGAGATGCTCGTGAGTGGTATCACTCCTTGCCCCCTACTAGCATCTCCTCCCTGAAACAATTTCATGCAACTTTCAATAGGCGTTGTCAAAAGTTTTATTCCTCTGAGTTAATTTTTCATAGTTGTTGTGAGGAATATAAAGACAGTGTTCAAGGTATAGTTGTTTCTTATGAAGGATGTGAGAATGAAGGAGATTCCTTGGATGAGTTGACAAAGTTGGTAAAATCACTTTCTGCAGAAATAGAGAAATTGAAGGCAGATTTTGCTTGCCACTCTTATGAAGGAAATGCAAAGGATATTCCAATTCATGAGACATATGTTTTTGGTAGCCCTGCTTATGATGAAGAAGTGATTTCAAGTACTGACCAAGAACAACCAACTTTTGATGACTATCCTAACGAAGATGATGAAGAGCATATATTTTCCATGGTTCTTGTATATGATGATTATGAATCTGATCCTTGGGAGAGCCATGAAGGAGAAATGGAAGAGCTAAATGTGAATTTTATCTCTTGTCCAAAGCCTGTAAATGAGAAGATATCACCTGGGATTAGCCAACTTGCATCAGTTCTCCACCCACATGTACACTCTGAGAACATCAAACGATGGGTTAGAAATAATGAAGGACATGAGGTAATTTCTTACCAGTTGAGCTTTCTTGATTATAAATTTTGTGACCCTGTGGGGTTATATATGGAGCTATGTTTTCCAAAAGTATTGGAGCCTGCAAAATTATTCATCTTATCATCATTTGGGGGTATTTTCAATTTTCCAAGACATGTTTTCTTTATGCTATCATACTTCCTTTACCTTTTGTGGATCATTTGTAGTAAAGAGAAGAATTGTATTACCAGACAGTCTGGGTGGCTATGGTGGAAGTTTTCTTTCACCTAGTGCTTTGTAAAAATCAGTTAGCCTAGGATTGTATATAAATAAGCTCCTTCTGGAGCCCGTGTGTTTTTTTTCATTTTTTTAGTAGAGTAGTGTACATATTTCCATATTTTCTTCAGCGAAAGTTTTGAGCTAGACTCCATAGCCCAACAACTAAGGCACTGGAACTGCACATTCTTGGCATCTCGTAGGGAGCATGCCATCCCCTGTGGAGACAAATGTTAGCACATAAAGTTGTCTAAGGGTCACAGGGAAACCCAGTCCTTTGGTTGCACAGGTATCAACCTTGAGCTCAGAGCGCAGCTTTCAGAACAATCTATTTTAGGCTTGAAACATAAGTAATAGGCAGGTTTAATCTTTCAGCGGCAGAGATTCTAGGAGTAGTTCAGATCAACGACTCACGTACATTCATAATTTCAAAGTTGCATGAAGTATAGCGCCATTGGAAACCCCAAATCTTGAAGCAAGAATGAACCATAGATCTTAAAGGGGACACGTGGAGGAAGATCCCTCACTTTAGAATTCGGTGCTCTAAAGGATTGTGGGAGTTAAGCATTGAGAAGTCGTGAAGAGCCAAGGTGTCGAAGTGTCGAAGTCACGAAGAGCCAAAGTGATGAATTCCCAGAGTGTCGAAGTCATCGAAGTGTGGAAGTCCCAAAGAGATGAAGTGCCGAAGCCATCGAAGTGTCGAAGTCCAGAAGCGCCAAAGTTCCGAAGTGTCGTAGTCCCGATGCATTGAAGTCCCGAAGAGACAAAGTGTCGAAGCTTCGAAGTATCGAAGCACCGAAGACCCAAGGTCTCCGAAGTGCCGAAGTGCCGAAGTCCTAAACAACCGAAACCCCAGAGTGTTGAAGCGCTGAAGAGCTAAAGAACCGAAGCCCCAAAGTTAAAGATCCAGTGCCACGCATCCTTTCATATCAGATGAACATTATTTACTTCGGGAATCCGGGCTTCGGGATTTTGATCATCTCGAATCCTAGTTTCATCCAGATCATTTTCTCCCAAAGTTAAGAATCAAGTGCCACACATCCTTTCATATCAGACATACATTATTTACTTTGGGAATTCAGGCTTCAGGAGTTTCATCATCTTGACTCCTGGGTTCATTCGAAGCATTTTCTCCCGTAGTTAAGAATCAATCGTCACGTTTCCTCCTCAAATCGATTGTTATCATTCACTTCAGAGCTTCAACATTTGTTTCAGGTCGCCATGTCACTCTGTGCCCATATTTATGGCATCTCTACATGCAAACCCCTCTCGAGCTTTGAATTCCAAAGTACGTGGCAGTGGTCAATGCAAACATGGGGCACCCTTATCAGTCATGACACATGGCATCCGTCTGGCGCTGACACATGGCACTCTTTTCAAGCATTTTCAGACGTGTCTTCAGCCTATTTTCAAGTGACAGATGTCACCCCTTCGTCTGCAACATGTCAGTATAGTGACGTCAGGCCTTCATGTCAGATCGTCCTCTAGGAGGTGTTATTGTTCAGCGCAAAAATAAACACTCCACCCCAAAGAACAATTTTAATAGATCCTAAAGTTGGCAGGCGTATAAAATCCAACAATGGCGCCAGATCTAGTAGGTGCACCCATATTGTAGACTGAGACCAGATCAACGACCACGCTTCATTGCGGGGACACAAATTGCTCGATTGATAAAATTATTGAGCGTTCCCGCAATTGAAACTGTGGTTTGGAGAAAGTGATACGTGGCAGAAGGCAGTGGATTGCGGGCCCAAAAGCGGTGTGAGTTAAAACCGCTTTTGATAGCCCTGCAACCACATGCTCATATAGCATCCAATCTGAGAGAAGCATCTGGCCAACCCCTAGGCACTAAGCCTCATCCTGATCTCGAGCGTTCAGTTAATAAATGAAAGGACTAGTGGTTGAAACCTCGACTCACTCAGTAATTAGAAACTATGGAAGAGATGTCCATGGAAAGCAGAGTTGTCAACCCGAGGTACCCATGTGTATGGATTTTCTTGCAAACCCATGTCGATCTGAGCTCACGTCTAATAGAGGGATTCATGCTCAGTCTGATAGAAGAAAGCACAAACAAAAGGCTTTGAATGTATTATCCACGTCACACTCATGGTAGTGGTGCACTGGTCTGAGTATAAATAGGTAGTTTTGATATTTTGTTAAGGTTGTCAATTGGTTGAGAAGAGCTCCCTATCTTGTAATATTTTGAAGCCAGAGCTGTTCTCTAGTTATGTATCAAATTTGAGACTTTCACATTAATAGAAGTTAACCTCTTTTCACCTCTTTGTAAAAACTATGCTAAAACACTCGGGCATGGAGGATCCAGTCGAGGGTTGTGATGCTATTGTAATGTAGGTTTGATTACAATGGTATCATGACCAATTTTAGTCATCTCCCCCATTATGTTATTTCTCCTCACATTGAAAGTCTCGGGCATGGAGGATCCAGTCAAGTTGTTGTAGTTGCATCGTGATGTAGGTTTGATCATTATGCATCTGTGAATATGTGCCTGTGACATATTTCAGTGTCTGAAGCTTGAGTTCAAGAGATTTCTTGAGCCTGAGTTTTTCTTCACCAAGCTGCTTGAAGTCCGGATGCCCATAGCTGACTTGTCCACTTTCTCACTAATTTTCCTTCTTCTCACCCTCAAAATCACTTCACTGACTAAAGTTAATGAGGCCCTCTCTTCCGTGTGCATTTCTTGCCCATTTTCTGTGTTGAAATCATTCATGTATCGAGTTTAGTCCATTTGACCTCCATTCATAAATCAAACATCCACCAAACTTTCTGATGGGTACTGGGCTTATCCTCCCGCAATATGAGGGTGACTCTCAGTGCTAACATGACTCACACACCCACTTTCTTCCATCATCAATTCATCATGTAAACCATAAACCCTAATTTTATTTCAAAGTACACAAATTGGTTGACACAAGTTTTAAGTTTTCACCAGTCTTTCTTCATTTTTCTTTCAGGTTCTACATTAATGTATATACAATGTATCTGTGTCATAGTTGTGATGAAAAATCCCTCTTTTTCGTTGATTTCTTAATCAACACCATTAAAATACTCCCTTGCAGTACTAGATGTGGGGACGTGTGTATTGTCGAACTAATTTTACAAGGAACAAGGAACATAAATTATACTAGGACTAGACACGGGCAACAATGACATGTGAATGGGGCCAACGTTGAAATTTTTTCAAACTGTTTATGTATGCACTGAAATTTGACATGGATAGACTATTCACATGCCTTAATGATATGGGAGGGTTTTTGGACTCAAATTTGACTCACACACCCACTTTATTCCATCATCAATTCATCATGTAAACCATAAACCCTAATTTTCTTTCAAAGTACACAAATTGGTTGACGCAAGTTTTAAGTTTTCATCAGTATTTCTTCATTTTTCTTTCAATTTGTACATTAATATTGTATATACAATGTATCTATGTCATATTTGTGATTAAAAATCCCTCTTTTTCGTTGATTTCTTAATAAAAACCATAAAAATACTAGACACGGGAAATAGTGACATGTGAATGGGGCCAACGTTGAAATGTTTTCAAACTGTTTCTGTATGCATTGAAATTTGACATAGATAGACTATTTTCATGCCTTAATGATATGGGAGGGTTTCTGGACTCAAATTTGACTCACACACCCACTTTCTTCCATCATCATATCATCATGTAAACCATAAAACCTATTTTTCATATGTTCTAGTAGATATGCTAATGATTCCTAATTTCATATTTGTATTTGAATCAAGGTACAACTAGCTTGCAAAGTATCAAATTTTAATTGATAAAGCAAATATGAAATGAATCCAAGCATCATTTGATATCGTAGCAAGAAAGATGAATGTAAATAATGTTGCGACGAATTATCTATAATATCGATGAAAAAAGTTCGTCGATAATATAACTAATTCGTTGCAAGAATGTATCTTTGAATGGTGTTACATGGTTTTCAAGTAGTGTAGGGCTTATATAGTGAAATGTAGTGTATTCTATAAGAACAATCTCTATGCCAAACCTCAAAATGGATAGTACCATATGTTGTTCATAAGACAAATATTCTTTGTATGTTTCCTTTGTGGTGGCTCAAGCCCTCACACATGATGCATGACAATGAAATGT
>SNQJ01S0009588.1:69151-93939 GCA_010110895.2 Picea sitchensis | reverse complement strand
TTTCTGAGTGTTGTTATTGTTTTCTGGTAACCTGGATGGCCAGAATATGGTTTCTTATGCACTTCATCTAAAATAGTTAATTTTAGCTCTGCTGAATCTGGTATGTAAAGTCTATTTTTAAATCTTAATAGTCCCTGTTTGTCGATACTTATATATGGTTTATCTGAGTTTGTGATATTGTTTTGCAATTCTGCCATCATCTTAGTGTAATTTTCGTCGTTAATTCCTGTCGCTTTTACTCTTTGTTCCAGATCACTTTCTTCCCTGTTGATATTTATCTCAAATAACCCATGGACTCTTCTGCTTAAAGCATCTTCTACTTTATTTTCCTTTCCCTTGATATTTCTGACCTCGAACTCGAATTCACTCAAGAAGGCTAGCCACCTTGCTTGTCTTGCATTAAGGTCTAGTTGGTTAAACAGATATTTCACTCCGCTATTATCCATCAATAGTAATAATTTTATGCCCATTATATAGTGTCACCACATTTTTAAGGCATGTATTACTACTGCCAATTCTAAGTCATGAGTGACATAATTTCGCTCGTGTTCCTTTAATTTCCAGGACTCATAACAAATCACGTGCCCTTCCTGAGTTAGAACACCACCTAATCCCTCTTTACTTGCATCAACACATAGTGTGAAGTCTTTATCTAGGTCTGCTACCATCAAGATGGGCGTCGATGTCAATAATTCTTTTAGCTTTTTAAAACTGTCTTGACACTTTTGCGACCAGTTAAACTTGGTCCCTTTCTTTTGTAATGACGTGATAGGGTAGGCTATCTTGGAGAACCCTTCTATAAATCTGCAATAATATCCGGTGATTCCCATGAATGACCGGATATCCACCACATCCTTAGGCACTGGCCATTCCATAATGGATTTTATCTTTTCCGGGTCTACGGCAATACCTTCCGAGGAAATGACATGTCCTAAATATTGTATTTATTTTTCACATTTGTCGAATTTTGCGTATAGTTTGTGTTTCCTCAGTGTTTGCAGAACTATTCGTAAGCGTTCATCATGTTCCTCCTCTATTTTAGAATAGACCAGAATATCGTCGATAAATACTACTATGAACTTGTCTAAGTACTGGCTAAAAATGTTGTTCATTAAGCACATAAATGTGGTTGGTGCATTAGTGAGTCCGAAAGGTATGACTACAAACTCGTAGTGTCTGTATCTTGTACGAAAAGTTGTTTTGTTTATGTCCTGGTCCTTTATCCTAACTTGATGATAACCAGATTGTAAATCCAATTTTGAGAAGATCTTGGCCCCACCAACTTGATCGAACAGATCATTTATCTGTGGTAAGGGGTATTTGTTCTTAATGGTCACTTTGTTCAATTGTCTATAATCGATACATAGTCTTAGATTACCGTCTTTCTTTTTCACAAAGAGGACTGGTGCTCCCCATGGCGAGACACTTGGTCTAATATACTCTTTGTCCAACAATTCCTGTAATTGTATTTTTAATTCTGTCAGTTCTGGTAGACTCATTCGTTAGAGTTCTTTTGAGATAGGGGATGATCTGGGTAGTAAGTCTATAGAGAAATCTATTTCTCTCCAAGGAGGTAGTTCTGGTATCTCATCAACAAACATGTCTCTAAATTCCCATAGGACGGAAAAGTCTTCTAAATTGGGCTTATCTTCTTTTTCTAAAAGGTTCATTACTTGGATGGTGTAAACTTGACATCCCTTTCTAATACATTTCTTGAATTTCATCGCGGAAACTTGTCTAACTGACACAGGTTTTGGTATACCTTGGGTTGTTCTAACAGTGTCAAAATTATCTTTATAGCTAAGTATCTTTGTATAACAGTCTAGTACTGCTTTGTGTTGTTCCAACCAATCCATCCCGATAATCATATCATAAGATCATAGTGGTAGGATGTTCATATTGGTCCTTATCTTTTGACCATCTAAGCTGAATTCAAGATCAGAAATAAAGTTAACTACTTTTCTTTTAGTACATGTTGCTAGTTGTACAAGCCAAGATTTTTCGTGATTTTGTTTCTTAAGTTTATTCAACTCTACAACATCGGCAGTAATATAAATTAACGTAGCTCCAGGGTCAATTAAAACAGAAATTCAAGTGTCACGGATTTTACCTTCGATTTCTACCATCGAGGACTGGTGGTCAGCTTGTCAACCATCTATGGCTGCATTTATCCGATGCAGACTTCTGCCCATGTCACCCACTGTCGAGGCTTCCTGCAAATGGTGGACAACAGTGTTGTTTTTTGTAAGTAAACATGGACAGTTCCTCCTTAAATGAGGCTCTCCACACTCCCAACACTTTAATGGTTCGCGGGAGTTGTCCCCAAACTTCTTCATTCCCAAGTTTACCGGTTTACCGCTACTCTGCGTATTCGGATGATTGGAGTAAAACTCCTTCCTTGGGAAACTTTTTGTTGCATTCCGATAAGGAGCTCGCTGGTATCCCTTCTTCCGTTGGTTTATTCCATCTTGTTTCTTATCCTTCTAGGTCTTGGGAAACTCTACCCGTTGTTTATACTGATCATAGAACATACGTGCTTTCCTAAATGTCTCACTCAAGGATTTGGGGTTGTCAAACTCAATTCTGGCCCTATAGGACTGTGGTAAACAGCTTAAGAATCACTAGATTTTTACCTTATCCTCCCGGATGTATGGTACAAACCTTAGTAGTTCCAAAAATTTATTTATAAGGTCATCCATCGTCATTTGTCCGAGTCATAATTCATAAAATTCTTTCGCCTTCCTTTCATAATAGCTTTTAGAAAGGTATTGTTTCTTAAAATACTTCTTGAAGTCGGACCATTCCAACTGTTTCTCCTTTAGGCCGTTGGCCAATTTCAGGTCTTGCCACCAAATGTTGGCCTTCCCCTTCAGATTGTAGATGTCCATTCTGACCTTCATGTTGTTGGAATAGTTGTAGATTTGGAAGTATTTTTTGATGTTCAACAACCATGCCTCGACTTCTTCTCCTGTCCTGGACTCTCCATCAAAGGTAGCTAGTTTAATCTTTTTAAATTCTCCTTCAAGGTGGTCTGTTTGTTTTATTTTTTTGTCTGGTATGGTTTTTTCTTTAGCTGAAGGTGTCCCTTCAGACAAACTGTCTCCTTTTTCTATTTTCACACCAGAATTCTTGGAGGCCCTTTTGCTGACCTCTTCCTCAAGGTTATCATCTTTGGGGCTTTTCTTGGTTGCTATACTATGCAGCAGTACTTCATTTATCTCTTGCTATTCCTGCTGTGCCTTCTTCAATTTTTCATTGTCGGCCTTGAAAACCTGTAGTTCAACAATAAGGTTTCTCATTGTTTCCAATACCTCCGTGGGTGAGCTTCCATCACTGTTCTGTCTTGGATCTCCAGGAGGTCCTTGTTGCGGATTCTCTTCCACCCTGATTTCTGCACCTTCTTGGGCTGCCATTATTCAACACAAAACATAAAAGCTTTATGTTTGTAATCCACAAGATTTATTAATTTTTCATAAATCAGAATATATACTAAGCAATTAATGTGGCCCTGTTCAGGCCCAATGTTGTAACTTTGGCACTGATACCATATGTAATCTACCTGAAAAATCACCATAGAAAAAATATTTTATTTGTACATTTATCCTTGAAAGGTTTTCAAGACCTCAAGCAAGTAAGCTTTCTATTAGAAGACTTGAGTATGAAGGTTTGTTAGAGTCCTTACTGTCATCGACTGTCCTTACCATTCGACTTAAGTTTTCTAATCGATGATATAATGAGCATTACTCATCACTTCAAAGTTTAATTAAGACCCTGAAATTTATAATTACTCTCTTATCTGCTAGTACCTATAACACTACCTCAGTCTTAACAATACAAGCAACTTTAGGGTTTTTATGACCAAGAACCCTACATAAAAATATTACCCTATGTATGCAATACAATCGAATTGTAATACGGTCTGTTACTCCCATACCTCTATCGGGGATGAAGATTCTCCAACATTCTTTTACCAGTCTATTCATTACATTAATAGAGTTGTTCCCTTAACAATAAGTTTTCTTCTAAGTTCCTACATCTTTGTGAAGGAAACAGAGGTCAATCGGGTTTCGGTGATCACGAGTACCGAACAAAACAAAGGACCCTGTTGTTTGCCGAAATCCAAAATACAAAACGACTATGGCCAACATTTTGGGGTTTTGGGATTCGGGGTTTCGCGAGTACAAGAGCCGAACATCAATACACAATATTTCCCAAATTCGCGAGGAGATGTCGAGCACTTCGGGGTTTCGAGGTTCGGGATCTCGTGAATACCCAAGTCAATTATCAACACACACAACTCCCGAATTTGCGAAAGGTGATCAGTACTTCAGGAATTCGGAGTTCGGGATTTCGCGAGTCCAAGTGTCCAAACAACAACATCAACAAATTTCCAAAATGTGAAAAAGGAAAAGGTGAGACCCACATTTCGAGATTTCAGGGTTTAGAAATTCGCGAGTTCCGGTGTACAACAATTCCTGAAATTGCGAAAAGAAAGGAATGTGGAACTAACATTTCAGGATTTCGGGGTTTGGAATCCCGTGACTTCAAAAGCCAAAACATCACCCACAAACAATTCCCAAAATTACGAAAAGAAAAGAACGTGGTTCCAACAATTTGGGATTTTGGGATTCGGGTTTTCAGGGTTTCAAATGTCAAACTACAGCATACCACCATTCCCGAATTCCGAAAGGTGAAAGGGTGTGGGATTAACACTTCAGGATTTTAGGATTCGGGTTTTCGGGGTTTCAAATGTCAAACAACATAACATAACCATTCCCGAATTCCGAAAAGTGAAAGGATGAGGAATTAACACTTCAGGATTTCAGGATTCGGGTTTTCGGGGTTTCAAATGTCAAACTACAACATACCACCATTCCTGAATTCTAAAAGGTGAAAGGGTGTGGGATTATCACTTCGGGATTTCGGGATTCGAGTTTTCGAGGTTTCAAATGTCAAACAACATAACACAACCATTCCCGAATTCTGAAAAATGAAAGGATGAGGAATTAACACTTTGGGATTTCGAGATTCGGGTTTTTGGGGTTTCAAATGTCGAACAACAGCACCCAACAATTCTCGAATCCCGAAAGCATAAAGACTTAAGAATTTTACATGCACAGAAGGATAGAAAAGGATAAAGATTTTTTGTAAGGGAAAATCTCTAAATTCGTCATAGACCTTGACTAAGGAAAGGGTAGCCCATTCTAAAAAGAAACAAGGAAGCAAAAATCTCTGAAAGGCGTCGATTCTCAAGATTGTTTTAGCATCCGAAAAAAAAAAAAGGGGGTTTCCAAAATTCTTTAACTCCCAAATTTTGTCATTCTAAACACATCTAATATATTGTTTGCATATTGTTAAAGCATATTGTTAGATACATAGCATCGAATAAAACATCCGAACAGAAAGTGGGAAGAATTCATTACAGATCTGATTTAATCGGATTCAATACACCAAATGCACAAAGGGTCATACAGACAGAGAACGTAACTTATTCCAGTTCAGATTCAATAGATACATAACATCAAAATCCATAGCCATTCATAATAGAGAGGGGAAAATTAACATATCTGAATCTAATCTGCGGGAAGACAAAGGGAACAGCCACATTCCTCCCAACCATAGAACAGGGCAGCCAAATCTACTTGCTTGATAAACCCCCTAGCCTGACCATGAATCCATGAGGGCAAACTTGGAAACTCCTCCTCAGCAATGTCCTTCAATTCCAACAATTATCCTCTTGCCTCACACTTACTCAACAGTGCTCATAATAGCAAGGTGATTATGGTTCAGCAAGCTCCTCTTGCCTCACACTCAATCCACAGTGTTCATAACAGCAAGTGAGCTCATAAAACCTCTTCCCAGCATACTTGGCAGCGTCATGTCTCCTCGCATATGTTATTTATCAATTTTGCCCAGGTCTTTTTTACTCCTTTGGGGATTTTCGCAGCTTCTTAATCACTAATTTTCAGGGGCTTCCAGTGGCCAAATATCTGATTTTCCACTTCTCATAATCAGCCTAGAGGCAGTTCCAACATGTTCCCCCACTCATGGAGTCATGGTCAGCTGATTTTTTAACATGGTTGTTTCATTTGTCCTCCTGCAGTTAATATAAATATTCTGTTGTGATACAAGTGTCATAGTCAAATAGTTAGTTGAGTCCAAACAGATCTCTGCCCAACAGTCACAGTAATTAAATACAATTATTAAATTTGAAATTTGGAATTTCCATAAATGGCAAAAAATTTCCAGATTCAAATTTGCCAAAAACGAAAATAAATTTCCAGCACACAAGAATAAAAATATTTATTTTCGGGGAACGTCACACCCCTTTTGTCTTCAACTTGCTTATCAATTTTTCCCTTGGTTGGCAGATGTCAACGTATTCTTCAATCTACTTAGGATTCGCAGATAGGGCCAGTCATCATACAAGGAACTTGGCTTCCACTACTTGGGTTATTTACTCACCCGAGGGTCAACTAGTGTCTTCAGGTGGCGTTTTCCTAGGGCCATCAACAAATAATGTGGTCGAGTATAGCGTTGTTATAGAGATTTTATGTGATGTTGTTTCACATGGTATTCATTCTTTAGAATATTTCCTGGACTACCAGTTAGTAATATGTCAGTTGAATGGTAGTTACACTGTGAAAGACCCTACTCTACTCCGATGATTCCTACGAGTAGAACTTTTGGAACAACATTTTGATTTTATTACTTATCATCACATACCTAGAAGTTATAATTATGTATTTGATGCTTATGCTAATTATGTTTTAGATTGGCATTTGTCACATAACTAAAGCAAATAAAACACATTCACCAATGTACACATTGTAATATAAGTAAAGCCGAAGACCAATGTTTTTTATATTTCATCTCTCCAAAATATGGTGTTATAGTACAAAATTGGGGCTCACACCCTCAAAATACATATACGGTCGATCAATAAAATAACCATGACATATATGCATGTGGTGTCAGATGTGTGTCATGATAGCATAGTACGGCATTTGTGAGACGTCGAAAGAGTCACACCCAAGCACGAGGCACACCTACCACCTTTCGTTGCATTTCCTCTGGCAGATCCTCTACCTGAACCATGGGAATTCTTTGTGTCAAACGAGACATGTTTCCCTGCACATTTTGAAGCACTCTCTCAGTGTCTCCTCCCGTTGGCTCATCCCCGCGGTGCCTCCGCCAGTGTCGTGGGAGTCCCTCTAGTTCTCATGGACCCACATCTGTGTAACATACATGTTTTAATTATTACTTTATATCATCCAAAAATATTTTTGTTTTCTTATACAAAAATACAAAAAAATGAAATATTCAAGAAAAAAATTCATACCTATGTCTCTGTAGGCGGAACCTAGTGGTAATGGCATGTTTGGATCTCCTCTAAAGTCGATCCCTGCATATGGGTAGTCGTCCAGAGCTATCGCATGTTGATGCCACCAGAAGAAAAACTCGGTGTTGTAGGGTGTTGGTACCCTACCACCTCCCAACTGCCTCATCACTTCGGTCCACTGTGTCATGGTTGGATCGCGAAGTCCATGCGGAACAATCTTGACTCTAGGGCCCAATCCTGGAACCTGCTCAAAGAAAAAACTACATAAGATAGACGCAAACCCGAAGTTCCTCTTTCTACCTTGTTTGCAGTGTGTTAGTTGGCTCTTCATGTTGGCCAATAGTGAGGTGCGTCAGTTGTAAACTATGGGTCATAAGCACTCCACTGAGTAAAACATAAGTGGCATTGATTCTCGATGCAACGAGGTCGACATTGTGATCCATGTCAACACTAGGATAATGATCTTGAGACTCAGATTGTTGATCGCTCTGATCGGGAGTTGGCTATGACAATGAGTAGCTATGTAGTCCTCTATGTTCGTACCACTCCCACCTCCTCGAGCTTTGAGGTTCACCACCTCACCCCGACGTGACAATCCTGTCAGAAAGTATATATCCACGACTTCAATCCTCAATGGTTGCCCATCGAGGTTGAAGGTCTCTGTATTTGAATCCCAGTAGTTCACCAGCATCTGGAGCAATCTCACTTGAGCCCTCATTCTTTTGAGAGCCCAAAATTTATATATCCCACATCTTCTTAATTCCATTTGGGCCCCTGGATATCTTTCCACTGCAGCATCAACCTCTTCATTCTCTCTTTCTCTCCAATCTAGCACTATCCTGCAAGTTTAAAATCAATTTTTGAGTCAGTACCATTCTAAAATTTCAACTCACGGACTTGTGTGTGAGCTGCATCTTACACAATCGCGTATAGGGTTTCATATACGCAGTCTTTTTTTATAACAATCGCGTATAGGGTTGTGTATACGTGACCCGATGATCTACAACCCGCGTATACCCTAGTTTCTAATTTACACCTTAGAATACTCAAGAATTGAAGCCTAAATGAAAATTTTAAACCAACAGAAATAAAGAGAAAGGCAAGAAGATTTACTTGGTCTAGACGGTTGTCAATTTCGTCACTCGTAGCTACCACAATCCGCAGTTGAAACTTGGGGGAAATTTGGTCCAAAATGCACTATTTGGGTAAAAAATACAAATGATATAGTAAAATTGGTTATTTTCACTATTTATAGAAAACTTTTACCCCCTTTACATAGTTTTTACTAATATTTTGGCCTAGTGGACTAATAATGCAATGGATGAAGTTGGTTTTGGTGGTTTTATCCTGGGATTCTTGCGGTTTATAGCGTCATGTCGCCCATTCGTAACTTCGGCAGGTATCTCTGTTAACCATCATATAGGATAGGTCATCACACCATTTTGCACACTTACATTATCCTATAATTGCAATTCGTATGTCTTAGGTACGAACCCATTTATTAGCGACATGGAACCTTCTTTCTACAACTAGAAGTGTCGTTATTGAATGGTAGAGACTTACCAAACAAGGGTGCCCTAGTTAGAACCTATGTGCCATTACGTGCCCATGCAGAGATTTTTTCCGTAGGACCAGCAGTCCCTTATAGCTAATATATGACTTTGCGTTCAAACCTCATTTCTTAATCATAAGCATGCTGACCTATACCTATGGGACTCCCAACGAGTCTGGTTTAAGCTATTTTCCAACTCTCTCAAAAAGCGAAAATATTGTCGAGTGAACTTGTCTCTTTCACACTCATAAATTGGATTTGAAAGGACGTTTATTTGGTGTAAGTTTAACCCTTTTTCAAATCAAGTAGATTAAATTTACGAAAATGGACATTCTTTGGCGTTATGTTGTAATTCCATATCATTCTCTTGCTTCCAGTATTGAGCCTATTGTTGGTTCTCACTTTCGCATTATAAGCCTATCCCCTCAGCAGTTTGCATCAGCAGCCAAGCAGAGCCTTGTTTATATCATTTGCAGCTTGACACCCTATACCCCAAGAGGAAACATTCCCCCAAGTGTCCATATCCTGCATGCACCTCCTTGCATTGAGCATAGGTATGTTCCACTGTTGGAACTAGTTTCTTACTCACGACACCTGTTTCATCCTCTGTATCATAGCATTCATTTGACTATGAAAAAAAAAAAAAACGGGCAGGAAAAGAATATTATATTATGTTGGCATCAGTCGTGTCGCCTTTGAACAGAGCACAAACTTTTGAGTCCACTTGTCATCCAAATTTTGGGTTTAGCATGACCTTAGGAAGTTGAGCTCATTAATTAGAGTTTACTCCCCCGAATGGTTACTCTTCCAGTCCCTATGGAGAGTTTGATTGGTGCCTCCTGCATCACAAAGTTTCATCATTGAATCTATGATGCTAGATTCATCCATATGCCTCATGCTCTTGTTCCAAGGATGTCTATTAGCCTGTGTCGGCCATTTCTCAGAACTCTTGACTTTGCATGTCAGTCATACCCTCAGTGTGTCTCAGAGTTACATGAAGTTGTAGTCCTATCATGCACCCTGGTCCTAATTTCCTTATGGGTAGGTAACCTTGAACCCAACAGTCGACATCTCCTCATTGGTCGTTGACTGGGGGGTTTCCCTTATGTTCGACAATAAAAAATCTATTCACACAATGAGATTTGTGCAGTGTCTTAGATTCCATTAGCCTTATTGGTGGTTTCCTCGCATTTGTTGCCAGTTTTCCTTATTGGCTTCTATTCAGAGGGTCTTTTTATGTGCACTTCTTGCATATGGTGCATGCGAAAGATGCACAGGGTTGTTGGTTTGTGAACATGTTCTTCGTCTGAGTTCCTACAAATCATCAAGCTCCTTCTTTGTACCTCATGCTGAATGATTAGAGATTCATTAATGCTCTCCTTTCAGCGGGCCTCCTTCCATCGAATTCAACCCATTTGTTCTGGAAACGATACCTAGAGTCCTATGAGTACCTAGAGGCTTGCAGTCATCAGTGGCAGGTTCTTTCTCCATCGACAATTGGGAATACATCAATGTCTCATGATCGATGGATTCTTCAAGTGTTCGAACTCAACACCTTTATTCACACTTGCAAGAATGTACTCAATGCCTTGATACCTACTTTCATTATTGGTAGGTTGTCTCGCATTTGGTAACGGTACACCTTAATGACCGCTAATCAAACAAAGTCTCATTGTGTTCGACCTCAACTCCTTTATTCACATGTTATAGACTTGCACCTTTGGCGGATCATGTAGAAAACTTGAAGACATCAGTTCATAGTCGCATCTTTCCTGAGTTGTTGTTATCATTCATTGGACCAATACCTATACGACCTCAGTGATCATGGGAAATTAGATTGTACTCCATTGTATACAAATATCTTCAGATTTATTTTGAGACAGGTTTTCACTGGGCCTTGTTCGTGACTATGACAGCCTATGGCATGTATCTACTTTCATATTTCCTATTCATGGCCATGAACAGTTGTTTGGTATATTTCCACGTGGATCTGCATTGTAATTCAAATTGCCAATCATGTGCTCAAAGTCATTATGAATTGTAATATTCTTATAAGCAACTAGTTCGTCCAGCTGGGTCTCCATTACTCCACTTCTGGGAATTATAATATATTTAGGCCATCGCAGATACTCCTTTGACCTCACACATTATGGGGCATCTGTTATAGCAAGATTTTCCTCACCCTATGAAAAATTACTCAGAAGGCCTTTTCCATTTCCCTATGCAGACTTGAAGTCCCCTTTTGCAATTCCCAGAGCTAAAAATTGTATATTTCCACATATACACGCCCTAATAGTTATACAACATGCATATACGCAGGTTGCACCATTACAGCTAGCGTACATCACGTTTTGTGCCCAAAATTAAAAAATGGTGTCGAGTTTCCATGTCATGTCACGAGATCCATGATCCTTGACCTTCCATATACTGGAAACGTTTCGACTCAGCCCTTTTGTTCCATTTGAAGGCTATAAATGGGCCATATCCAAGTTGTGGAAAAGAGGAGAAGAATTCAACTTTGAAAGCAAAGTTAATCTGGAGAAAATATTCACTTCATATTGAGTCTGCATCCCTTTGTCTTTTTAAGCCTGGACACATTGTTCAGCCCCCAAGATCTTCCCTATTTGATGGAGAACTTCATTGTCTCTCTTATATGAGCATGCCTTTGGTGGAGGATTGAAGTGGGGGAGGCCCAGCTGGAAGGGACTTAGTTTCTCGGTTCCGAACATGCCGACACGGAAGTTTGTCATTCATACACTTATGTTGATTACATTTTAATAGAAATACTCTTTTTTCATCCAATTAATGTCTTGCAAATATTTGAATTGTTATTTCAATAAGATTACTAAAATTTTGATGACTTAGAAGGTTAGGAAAATTGATATTATGACAAATATTTTAAAATTTGAATGTAATTTGAGTATATCTAAAACACTTTAAGATAAAGTGTTTTGCATCTTCAACTTTCTTAATATAAAAAAGGTTAATATAAAAAAGGTGATAAATTTTAGATTTTTATAAATAAAAACATATAAAATATATTTTTATTTTTATAAATAAATATATATATTTTTTAATATATATATATATATATATATATATATTAAAAAATATATATAATTGATAATTGATAAATAATAACAAGACATTGTACAATGATATATATATAGTTACTAGTATTAGGTATATTTTATAAGTTGTATAATAAAATAGTAAATTTAGATATATTGATTATGAAGTGTTAAGTAAGTGTATATAAAGTAATGGATGGTATTAAAAACATTATAGGAAATATGCGTAAAAATAAATATAAACTAATAAATTAATATTTTATTTATTATTTTATTATAATTAATATTTTATTTATTATTTTATTATAATTATTATTTTATTATAATTAATTATTCTAAAGGATAAAAAATTAATATTTTATTTATTATTTTATTATAATTATTATTTTATTTATTATTTTATTATAATTAATTATTCTAAAGGATTGTGAGAGGTAATAAACTCTTGTCTATCGTACTACTTTATAGAGGGGTATATTTTGGGAAATGCATGACTTTATAACATGCAACAAGATTATCTTTCACTTTTTTTTTTAAAGTTTCTTCAAGGGTGCATGTAGCGCCTCATATTTTGACTTTCAACAATTAAATTACCTTATAGTTTATTATGTTATTTCCTGCTTATTCTTTGTTGAATTCAATTAGACTTATAGAACTAGCATGAACATGTGAACCTACATATATGCGGGTTTAATGTATGAGTTTTATTATATATGTCATTAAGGATGATAGTTATATGATCTCCTTTGAGCATGCAAATTTAAAAGGGAAATTGTGGTGTATGGATACTAGTTTGATTTATATTGAGAATGGGTAATTGGTGTGTTACATAAGGTAAATAAACATACTTGTTTATATTAAATGTCAATTAGTAACATTGTTGATAACACAAAAATGGTTTTATGGTTATGCATGATTATGTGTTTGGTAAGCGAACCTATAGGTTAATGGGCTAAGCGATAGCCTAATAATTATAGCCATGATGTAACATTGATGTCATGGATATCAAGAGAGTAATGATGCACTATTAAGTATTATTTCATGATTTAATTATTGGTTCCAAACATTTCTATGATACATGGATAAGTGTGGGTTTTATAAGAAGCATAGTGGTTTAAAGTAGTCATTCAATGATAAAGCTCTATAAACAACAACAACAACATAGTATGGTTGATGTAGGGTGTTGATCACAGTTCCATCAGGGGGGGTGGAAGTGTAATATCCCCTGGTAGTTCCCCAGTTATATTATTAATTGTAATCATGGTTTGTAGGTTGGTGAGCCGAGTACTGATAACCTGGTGGGCTTATGTGTTTATTAGGCCGGAGAGCCTAAGTGTTAAGGGCATGAGCCTGATTTTGTATATGTAATTATAAAGATCATTAATATAATATATAAACATCGTTGCGTGCCGACCGACCACAAAGAAAGAGTGATGGGGGACTAAGCTTCCACTATATGGGTAAGGGAGAGGGGGCTGAGAGGTAAGATGAGGAGCTAATCTTGAGGGCTTAAGTCCTTAGGAATAATAATTTATTATTATTCCAAAGTGGTGTGAAAGGTATTTTTTAATCCTAAGGCCTGGGAGAGGTAACGCATGCAGCCCCAACATGTGCAAAAGGGAACGCATACTTGATGGAGTGCATGTAGCTTCATGGGAGACATGTGTCAGCCTAGGCACATGCAATTTAACCCAAGAATTGAGCCAGGATGGGGGTTCATCCTCCATTCTTTCGTCGGTTATCTGAATCGTTGGGAGTCTGTGAATGACCTTTGCTTAATTTTCCTGTCATGCAATCCTGAAAACCAGAACTAGAAGTCGATTGGTGTATTCCTGTGAATTTCGTGGCCTCTGTATTCGTCCTTTGCAATGTTCACGCACGCACCTGAGACCCGAAATCCGTCACCTGAGTCATTTTGTGAACCTTCCATACTCTGCCTGAGTTCACTGGAATCCTTCCCGAGAACCGTTTTGTCTCTACATTGGACCTCTGCATAGCCACGCACCTCTGAATCTGACCCGCGTCTTCTGTGAAACCTAAGTAATTATCTATGTTGTGTGTGTTATAACTGTGGGTTGTTGTGGCCACGTAGTCCCTTGGCTGAGTGTGATTGGCTACCATCATCCATTCCTTATTGAGCCTTGTTGTCCTCCTTGTTCTAGAACAAAGTTGAAGAAGTAGGTTGCCAGGCATGTGTGAACACTCTCTCCAGGTGAGAGAGGTGGTTGTGGTTGAAGAAGCAGGTTGTCATGCCTATGAGCGACTCTCTCCAGGTGAGAGAGTGCGTGGAGGAAGTGAGAACTCCTGGAAGGAGTCCTGTAGGTGCCACGGAGCTTGGAGAATTCTGGTCCAGTCTGTTGTTGAAGCCCAAGGCAAGGGAGGTTTAGCAACCGAAGGACTGTCTTGGTGACAGTGAAGGTGTATACTCTTGGGGTGGGACAGGCATGTGGACAATGAGAGTCTGTAAGCAGTGGGCATAAGTGGCTCCTAGGAGAAAATCCTTCCTTATAAACTGGGTGTCTTCTGTTGACCTTGCCTAGCCTAGGATTCCCTTGCCCGGTGGAGCTTAGTCCTAGCTCGGGGGTGACCTACTGCTGAGAGTGATGAGCAGCGTGGTCTAAGGCTGGGAGGTTCGTGGAAGTTCTGCACATAGTTGGTGGTGTATTACAGTTTCAAAGATAAGTATCATTATGTTTTTTAATTATGTACTTAATTAAAATGCATGTTCTGTGATACTTGTAATATTATCATGTATTTCGTTGCTAGTTTGAATTGTTGTTAATTTTGTTTAAGTCTGTATGACAACAGTAAATACATGTCAAATGTCTTAATTTGATTTAATGCTTATTCTTTATAAATAATTCATGTTATATATTTAAGTATGAGAATGTTTCCGCGAAGTAGCGTTTCCCGGCAAGTGGGTTGATGGTCGGGGAAATTACAATATGGTATCAGAGCCATGTTTTCAATGCTGAGCCTGGATGGGCTAGATAAGTGGTCTTTGGACCCAAGGTTTCGAGTGGAAATGGTGTTCGGAGGAACCGATTTCGAACCTTAGATTGTTTTTGAGTGCCAAGGGGTTACATTGGTCGTGTTATGAAGCTCAAGAGGAGTAGCGGTAGAATAAAACCACAGTCGTCATGATATTTGACCACACAGAGAGAGCGCTCAACACTTGGGGTGTTGGAGCCATAGGATATATTCAGACGGAAGGGAAATTCAATACGACCTTCAGATCTGGAGAAGGTACAGGAGGGTTATCCTGGAAGCCCTTCGGAGTTCGGCAATTGGGAGAAGCAGGGTGCGCAGAGGCATAAACGCCCAAAACCCGAAACCCCAAAGTCTCAAGGGAGATCTACACCGTAGATCTAGAGAAAATATCTTGACCATTGGATCAAGAAGAAGAGCAGATTGTAATTTCGGGAGTTCGTTTGTCGGGAGAAGTGGGATGTGTCATTGCACAAACTCCCGAAGTCTGAAGTTTCGAAGCGAAAGAGTAGACGTGGTGGGGCCGAATGACGTCGCTAGTATTCCTCCATGTGGAATCCTGTGTGAGCAGGGTTAGTGGGGCCCGAGTTTATGTAACGTAGTTAAGGTTCGGAGGACCCACAACGGCGTTGATCATGATACATCAAGATCAACGGCCATGGAACATTGCGGGGACCCAAGTTGCACGGAAGATAATTATCCAAGGCAGTCCCGCAATCCAAACCATGGTTTCACTGAGGGGTTACGTGTTAGCATCAGGAGAATTACATAATGAAGGGAGGGTTACTCCAAAACCACTGTTGCATGCCCTCGCAATTGGGAAAACGTTAAGTGATGTAACGTAATGACGTCACCTAAGGTGACGTGGAAGTGTTCAGGGTGTGCGGATGTGAAATATTCTGAAGTCTTGAAGTACCAGAACTCAGACGCCTGAGGTTCCACAACGAGTGTCAGCCGTTGGATGCTAGGTAGATGTGGACGGTTGATCCTCCCTACATCGCAAGTTCATTAGTCTGGAATTCAGGAAGTTGTTGTGAAGTGCTTTGAAACCTCATGAAACGCGAAGTCACGAAGTGCCCTTTTTGTTAGGCGAGTGGTCAAGACCCGCGATCACATGGGTTGGGAACTAAGAGAGAAGGGGCTAATGCCTGAAGGATTGTTACAGAGTCTAGAAGAGCTCAGAAAATTCATGAAATCTGAACGTTTCTTAGAAACAGACTCGGTTTATGAATGTTGTGGGATTTGTTAAGGAATAATGGCTTATCAAATTTCGATTGTCTACACACTGTGTTTGCAGAAATTTAATGAATGCCATAACCGAATAGAGTTGCCACTAAGTCGAAAGAAATGGAGGAGACACAGAATGCTTCCAGTTCAGACAACGAAGCTAAAGGGATGGATGTTCATTTGGGAGTTGAAGGGTCAAACTCCAATGGGCATGGAGAAGAGATAGATAAGGAAGGGCATATGATGAAAATCATTGAAAAATTGCAGAAAGATGCCCAAACTCACCGAACAGATAGCAGAAATCTCAAGAAAGCTCAGGATAAACAAGGTGAAATCAACTTAAAGTTGATGAAGAGTCTGGAGAGAATAGAAAAGAAGTTGGACCGGGACAGAGACTCGAGCAAAACCGGGAGTCACCCGACTTCTGAGGGAAGAATATCAAGGAGTGTTGGTAAACACCGTCATCACTCCAAAGATTTCTCCAAGAGAAGGGCACACAGTAGTTCAAGCCCCTCTCCTACCATTAATCATAGGAGATCTAGAGTGGATGAACTGAAGGACGAAATGAACAAGATTAAGCCTCCAACGTTTGATGGAGAACATAAGAAGGAGGAATATGTCAAGACATGGTTGCTTGGCATGAGGAAATACTTCCAACTGCAGAATTATTCCTCTCATACAGAACAAAGAATTGCAATGTATCAACTAAAGGGAAAGGCATCCATGTGGTGGGATCAGCGTTTGCAGGTGCAACACATTAGAGATAAAGATATCACTTGGAAAGAATTTAAGAGATATTTCAAGAATAAATACTTGACTAAAAGATACTATGACAGAAAGATGAAATATTTCTTTGAACTCAAGTTGGGCAGCATGACCATTGATGAATACGAACGAAGGTTTTTGGAATTACTGAAGTATGTTTCATTCATCAAGGATGAGATTGTCAAGATTCAAAGGTATCTAAGTGGACTGGCACCTTCCATTGGGGACAAGATCCAGTATGATGACCCAAAAACTATGGAAGAAACAATAAGAAGAGTGAAATGCTTATATGAGCAGCAAAGAGAGAAGCCTACTTTCCGGAAGGCTTGGGAAGACAAGAATAAATTCAAGATGGATCAGAGGAAGAAGGGAACTAAGACACCCTTTTTCAGAAACAGTCCTCAAGGATATCCATCTTTTAGAGAGCCAAGGAAGGTTGAAGTAGGTGTGCAAATGCCAAGAGCGCCACCTATGGAATGTTGGGGTTGTAAGGAAAACCATAGGTACATATATTACCCCCACATAAATGATAAAGTGAGAGTTGTCCACAATGTACAGCAGGCTGAAACAGTGGAGGACATGGGCAGTAGAATGACAAGGATCTATGCATCCCTGGACAACAAGCAAGTTGAATATCAGTCGCACATGATTGAAGTGGAAGGTATGATTAGAAACCAACCATTTACTATTTTAATTGATTCAAGGGCTAGCCATAGTTATATAGATCCTAGAGTGGTGGAAAGTTTTCATTTGTCAAGAAGCAAACATAAAAATTATTGGTTAGTGCAGCTAGCTACAGGAACCAAGAGGAAGGTCACTGAGTTAGTTAAGTCCTGTCCTGTGGACATGAATGGACTAAGCACAAAGGTTGAATTGAATGTTCTACCTTTAGGTTATTATGACTGTCTAATTTGGATGGACTGGTTGGACCAGCACCATGACATCTTGGACTATCATAATAAGGCATTCACTTGCTTGGATGAGGAAGAGAAATGGAGAACAGTCCAAGGAATTCCCAGAGTTGTTGCTATCAGAGAAATCTCAGCAATGCAGTTGAAGAAGTGCTACAGAAAAGGCTGTCAATTATTTGCAGCTCATGTGGAAGAAGCATATAAGGATGAGATCTCAAATATTGGAGATCATGTTGTACTAAAGGAGTTTGAAGATGTATTTCAGGAGGTACCCGGACTACCTCCGAAAAGAGATATTGACTTCTCTGTAAACTTTATTCTTGGAGCAGCTCCAGTGTCGAAAGCTCCTTACATAATGAGTACATCGGAGCTGAAAGAACTGCAACTACAAATTGAAGAGCTTCTGAAGAAGGGGTATATATGCCCAAGTGTGTCACCTTGGGGTGCCCCGGTCCTATTCATGAAGAAGAAGGATGGGATGCTGAGATTGTGTATCGATTTCAGACAATTGAACAAAGTAACTGTAAAGAACAAATATCCTCTGTCGAGGATTGATGACCTCTTCGATCAGTTGAAGGATGCGAAGATATTTTCAAAGATAGACCTCAAGTCGGGATATCACCATGTAAGGATAAAGGATGAATTCATCAGCAAGACTGCCTTTAGAACAAGGTATGGTCATTACGAGTTCACAGTGGTGTCATTTGGGCTGTCAAATGCACCCGTTGTTTTTATGTGCCTGATGAATGGTGTATTTAGGGACTATCTAGACAAGTTCGTCATAGTCTTCCTGGATGACATTCTGGTGTATTCCAAGTCGGAGGAAGAGCATGAACAACTTATTAGGATGGTTTTGTAGGTGCTAAGAGAGCACCAACTATATTCCAAGTTGATCAAGTGCTCGTTTTATCAGGAGCAGATCCATTACTTGGGGCATATTATTTCGAAGGAAGGGATAGTTGTCAATCCTAAGAAGATTGAGGCCATCAGAGAATGGTCAGCGTCAAAGAATGTGACAGAAGTCATATCCTTTATGGTTCTAGTTGGTTATTACAGAAGGTTTATCGCAGGGTTCTCGAGGATAGCTCACCCTATCACTTCCTTGCAAAGGAAGGAGAAGAAGTTTCAGTGGACAGAGGATTGTGAGAGAAGCTTCCATCAATTGAAGCAATTGTTCACCAGTGCTCCAATCCTGAGGATCGCAGATCCAAATGAAGATTTTGTGGTGTGCAGAGATGCATGCAAAGAAGGACTGGGAGGATTCCTCGGTCAGAATGGATTCGTAATCTGTTATGAATCTAGAAAGTTGAAAGAGCACGAAAGGAACTATGCAACTCATGATTTGGAGTTGGCAGCCATAGTACACGCTCTGAAGAAATGAAGACATTACCTCATGGGAAGGAGGTTCGAACTAAGAACAAACCATAACGGTCTAAAGTACTTGTTTGATCAGCCAACCTTGAACGCCAGACAGAGTAGGTGGTTGGAGTTTCTCTGTGAGTACAATTTTGATAGCAAGCATATCAAAGGGAAGGAAAATAAAGTGATTGATGCACTCAGCAGGAGAATGCATGAATTACATGCTACAGCCATTAGCATGTACCGAACTGATAATAAAAGCAGAATTTCGGAGGCTGCAAATACAGATTTGTAGTACAGGGATTTGGTAGCAAAGCTACAACAAGGTAAGATGCCACAGAAAGTGGAGATTTATAAATTGGAAACTGATGGAATACTTTTGTACAAGAACATAATTTATGTACCTAATGTCCAAGATTTGAAACTTGCGATTTTGCATGAAATGCATAATGTGCCTTATGCAGGGCACCCTAGATATCAGAAAATTGTGGCAACAGTCAAGAGCCATTACTTTTGGCCGGGTATGAAGAAAGAGATTGCAGAATACATTGCTAGATGTATGGAGTGCCAGAAGGTTAAAGATAAGCACAGACACCCAACAGGGTTGTTGCAAGCTTTACCCATTCCTGAGTGGAAGTGGGAAGTGGTGAGAATGGATTTCATCACAAGATTGCCCAGAACTGACAAGCAGCATGATTCAATCATGGTGGTAGTGGAAAAGATTACGAAAGATTCCCATTTCATTCTGTTAAAGACTACTCACAAGGCATCAGATGTTGTTGATATTTTTATGAAGTAAGTAGCACAATTGCATGGAATTCCCAAGACAATTGTGTCTGACAGAGACCCGAAATTTACCTCAAATTTTTGGAAAGGGTTATTCAAGGGGTTTGGAACGAATATGAACTTCAGTATAGCTTATCATCCTGAGTCTGATGGAAAGACAGAGTGGGTGAATCGAGTGATAGAAGACATACTAAGGATGTATGTGATGGAAAAACCATCTAAATGGGAAGACTACTTACACTTGGTAGAATTCGCCTACAACAATGGGTATCAAACATCGTTGAAGATGACCCCATTTGAAGCACTTTATGGAAGAAAGTGAAATACTCCAGTGAGTTGGGATAATCCAGCTGATAGGGCAGTGGTTGGGCCAAAGTTGCTCAAGGAAATGGAATAACATATGCTAAAAATTAAGCAGAATTTGAAAGTTTCCCAAGACAGGCAGAAAAGTTATGTTGATAAGAACAGAACCTACAGAGAGTTTAAAGTGGGTGACCATGTTTTCCTGAAAGCAAAATCTAATAGAAGTTCCCTGAAGCTAGGAAACTACACCAAGTTGGCAACCAGATTTTGTGGGCCATTTGAAATCCTAAAAAGGATTGGGCCAGTTGCATATATGCTTGCATTACCTGCATCCATGAGTGTACATAATGTATTTCATGTTTCATTGCTTAAGAAATATATACCTGATGCTAATCATGTTATCGATTGGAATGTGATTCAGGTGGAGCAAGAAGGTGTCTTCCAAGTGCATCATGTGCGCATATTGGATCGGAAAAGCAAACAGCTCTGGAATCGATCCACAGGGCTTGTAAAGGTCTAGTGGACCTGGTACGGTCCTGAGGACGCGACATGGGAGCATAAGGATGCTATGCGGGCAGAATACCCGCATCGTTTTGAAGATTTTGAAAATCTTGTTGATGTTGTGTAAAGAGTTGCACTGAGGACAGTGCAAAAATAAGGGGAGGGGATTGTAATATCCCCTGGTAGTGCCCCAGTTATATTATGAATTGTAATCATGTTTTGTAGGTTGGTGAGCCGAGTATTGATAAGTTGGTGGGATTATGTGTTTATTAGGCCGAAGAGCCTAAGTGTTAAGGCCAGGAGCCTGATTTTGTATATGTAATTATGCAGATCATTAATATAATATATAGACATCATTGTGTCTTGACCGACCACAAAGAAAGAGTGATGGGGGACTAATCTTCCATAGTATGGGTAAGGGAGAGGGGGCTGAGAGGTAGGATGAGGGGCTAATCTTGAGGTATTAAGTCCTTAAGAATACTAATTTATTATTATTCCAAAGTGGTGTGAAAGGTATGTTTTTATCCTAAGTCCTAGGAGAGGCAACACATGCAGCCCCAACGTGTGCAAAAGGGAACGCAAACTTGATGGAGTGCATGCAACTTCATGAGCGACATGTGTCGGCCCAGGCACATGCAATTTAACCCAAGAATTGAGTCGGGATGGGGGTTCGTCCTCCATTATGTCATTGATTTTCTGAACCGTTGGGAGTCTGTGAACGACCTATGCTTAATTTTCCTGTCACACAATCCTGAAAACCAGAACCGGAAGTTGACTGGTGTATTCCTGTGAATTTGGTGGCCTCTGTATTCTTCCTTTGCAATGTTCATGCACACACTTGATACCTGAAATCCTTCACCTGAGTCACACTATGAACCTTCCATACTCCGCTTGAGTTCACTAGAATCCTTCCTGAGAACCATTTTGTCTCTACACTGGACCTCTGCATAACCACGCACCTCTGAAGCTAACCCGCGTCTTCTGTGAAACCTAAGAAATTGTTTATGTCGTGTGTTTTATAACTGTGGGTTGTTGTGGCCACGCACTCCCTTGGCTAAGTGTGATTGGATATCATCATTCGTTCCTTGTTGAGCCTTGTTGTCCTCCCTGTGTTGGAACAAAGTTGAAGAAGCAGGTTGTTAGGCCTATGTGCAACACTCTATCCAAGTGAGAGAGGTGGTTGTGGTTGAAGAAGTAGTTTGCCAGGTTGATGAGAGAGTGCACGGAGGAAGTGAGAACTCCTGGAAGGAGTCCTATAGCTGCCACAGAGCTCGGAGAATTCTAGTCTAATTTGTTGCTAAAGCCCAAGGCAAGGGAGGTTTAGCAACCGAAGGACTATCTTGATGACAGTGAAGGTGTATACTCCTGGGGTGGAACAGGCATGTGGGGAATGAGAGTCTATGAGAAATGGGTATAAGTGGCTCCTGGGAGAGAATCCTTCCTCATAAACTGTGTGTCTTCCATTGACCTTGCCTAGCCTAGGATTCCCTTGCCCAGTGGAGCTTAGTCCCAGCTTGGGTTGACCTACTGCTAAGAGTGATGAGCAGCATGGTCTAAGGTTGGGAGGTTTGTGGAAGGTCTGCACACAGTTGGTGGTGTATTACAGTTTCAAAGATAAGTATCATTATGTGTTTTAATTATGTACTTAATTAAAATGCATGTTCTGTGATACTTGTAATATTATCATGTATTCTGTTGCTAGTTTGGATTGTTGTTAATTTTGTTTAAGTTTGTATGACAGCAGTAAATCCATGTCAAATGTCTAAATTTGATTTAATGCTTATTCTTTATAAATAATGCATGTTATATATTTAAGTATGAGAATTTTCCATGAAGTAGCATTTCCCGGCAAGTGGGTTGATGGTCAGGGACGTTACAGGAAGTATTACCCACCATGTGTCCTTTAAAACTTGGAGTTGTTGGAGGGTCGTGTTAAGCCACACTCCTCTAGATGTGTTGGACATATTTTCATTGATATGTTTTCATTGATGTCAACAGTTGATGTCATTATGATGTGATGATAAGTTGTTATGATGAATTGTCATTGTTAATTTATAATAGATTAAATTGCCATTGTTAATTTATCATAGATTAAATTGTCATTGATTTCAATAGTATATCAGTTTGCAAAGAATGTCAAACAATATGAAGAGATTAAATCTCAAAAGGAAAAGTGCATTGAAAGTATGTAAAGGATGAGAATGTCAAACAGTATGATAGTATGCCAAAGTCCAAAGCTTAGAAGGATGAGCGCATTGTAGAAATGTCGTCGAGAACGATGGAAAGACTTAAAAGTTGATCGATGCACAAGAAAAGGTGAGAAGCCTCAGCAACCATCCAATCAAGAAATTGACGGTGTTGATCGTCTCATATAATGGACATCGGTCATATGAGTGACCATGGGATTAAGTACCATTGGAGGATTGGTCAACGATCAAATCAATTCAAGACCGTCGAATGCACAATCGCCAAATCTACGGCATGGATAGATTGAGGAGAGTGAAAGGAGAATTAAACATCGTGTTATTTCCAATCCCACAATTAGTCAGGACTGTCAAATCTTATAGATTCAAATATCGATGATTGTGGTTGATCTAACAAACGATCAGATTAAGTCGGATTAAGTCGTGATCGTTAGATGCGCAATCGCCAGATCAACGGCAGGGATAGATTGCGAAGATCGAAAGGAGAATTAAATATCGTGCTATTTCCAATCCTGCAATTAGTCAGGATCGCCAAATCTTATAGCCTCAAAGATCGATGATTGTGGTTGACTCACCAACAGTGCACAACTTCAAATTTTGGAGTTTTAGTGATGAGTTAAATCACTCGCAATTTGTGGTTCCGCAACCATCCTTGATCATTGATCTTCTTCGAGTGTCCTCACGACTGTTGGATCACTTTAAGTGGAAGGATAGGATAAGCGGGGGAAAAAAATTGAGAATTCGATTATCTGAATACTCGTTAGCTGTTGGATCACTTTTTAGTGGAAGGACAGGATAAGCTGAAAAAGTCTGAGAATTCAATTATTCGAATACCCGTCAGCCTTCAAATTGAATTAATGGAAGGATAGGATAAGTAAGGGCTTAGATATGAGATCTCTATCACCCGAATATGTGATAGTCGTCGGATCACCTTAAGTGGAAGGACATGATAAGTAAGGGCTAATATCTGAGATCTCGATCACCTGAATTTCCGTCAGCCGTCAGATCGAACTAAAAGGAAGAATAGGATAAGCAAATACGGAGAATCGTTGGATTTAATCCAAGGCAAAGCTGCATCRTAGACAGATCGATATGTTGATCTAAGATCGTGATCAAACGAACATCATTCGCTTCAGGTCTAAAGATGTGAGGTTACGCTCCGAAAAAATCTCACTTCAAGAATTCAGTTTGAGATTTGAAATTCCCAAAGCTCGAAGATCCGGAGAGCCTAAATAAATTCTCGACCATTGGATCATCTGAAGTAAGCCTCAACCGTCTTATTCAAGAGGACATGTAGAAAACCACGTCAGCAAGGACATGTGGGAGATCTACGTCAGCAGACTAGGTCAACAAGGACGTGTGGAAAATCTACGTCAGCAAGGACATATGACAAACCACGTCTGCAAGGACACATGGCACTGTCAAATAATGACAAGTGTCAAGATGAAATCAACATTTCAGATATGTGTAAATAATGAATCTGAGTGACACATGGCAGCTACTCGGATCGTTCCATGTCATCAAGTGATGTAAGTAAGTCACGTCACTCCGAGAATTTTTACTTCGGGAGTTTTACCACCAGCACCTGCCCAAAGTCCCGAAGTCTCGAATGTCGAAGTCCCAAAGTGGACACGAGACGTCCGATTTGAAGATCACTTTAGGTGCATTCTTAACCGTTTGATCATAATATAGTGGAAGGATAGCGTAAGTTGAAATAGCCAAAGTCTCGAAGTAAATGGTAGCCATCCATCTCAATGCCTGATTAAGTTCCAGCCGTCA
>SNQJ01S0009588.1:4129-34475 GCA_010110895.2 Picea sitchensis | reverse complement strand
AGCTAAAAGACAAGAAAAATGGTATAATAAAAAGAGCATGTAAAACAAGCTAAAAATCCACATGTTGGCCAAGTTCCAATAATTCTTTTCACGTACGGCTTTGGTGTGATATATCTAACCCTTGGAATAAGGGCTCCGTACTTGGGTTGATTCCCTCTGTGGTTGGGTGGGTGGACTAAGGGCTTCGTACTTAGGTTGATTCCCATTGTGGTTGGTTGGGTGAAATTTGGTGGATATTATTTTATAATAAATAATAATAATATAGCCATATTATTATATTAAGTATTTAATAAGAAAAATAAAAATAAAGTAAAATAATAAAATATACATATAAATTCTTATAATATAAGGAATATTTTTTTATAAAAATAATAATAATATTATTTTAAAATGTTTTAACTGATATAAGATGAAAAAATTACTATAAATTCAAAGAATTAGTTAAACCATCTACTCAATACATAGGGTTAAAAGAATTTGTTTTATTTTTATTAAAAATGGTATATTGTATATTATTTAAAAAATTATTTATATTAAATAAATAAATGATATATATGTATATATATCATGGTGGTTAATGTCGAGTGAGATCAAAATTGGTTTATTGGACTTTATGAAAAGTAAGATATTACTTGGATTTCTTTAAAATGTTATTTTAATAAGATTATTAAAGTTTTGATGACTTAGAAGGTTAGGAAAGTTGATATTATGACAAATATTTTGAAATTTAAATGTAATTNAATATAGCCATATTATTATATTAAGTATTTAATAAGAAAAATAAAAATAAAGTAAAATAATAAAATATACATATAAATTCTTATAATATAAGGAATATTTTTTTATAAAAATAATAATAATATTATTTTAAAATGTTTTAACTAATATAAGATGAAAAAATTACTATAAATTCAAAGAATTAGTTAAACCATCTACTCAATACATAGGGTTAAAAGAATTTGTTTTATTTTTATTAAAAATGGTATATTGTATATTATTTAAAAAATTATTTATATTAAATAAATAAATTATATATATGTATATATATCATGGTGGTTAATGTCGAGTGAGATCAAAATTGGTTTATTGGACTTTATGAAAAGTAAGATATTACTTGGATTTCTTTAAAATGTTATTTTAATAAGATTATTAAAGTTGTGATGACTTAGAAGGTTAGGAAAGTTGATATTATGACAAATATTTTGAAATTTAAATGTAATTTGAGTATACCTAAAACACTCTAAGATAAAGTGTTTTTCATCTTTAACCTTCTTAGTATAAAAAAGGTGATAGATTTTAGATTTTTATAAATAGAAACATATAAAATATATTTTTATTTTTATAAATAAAAATCCAAGTAAAAAATATATATAATTGATAAATGATAAATAATAACAAGACATTAATTTTATATATATATAATGGAGTAATGTAAATAGTTACTAGTATTAAGTTGTATAATAAAATAGTAAATTTAGATATATTGATTATGAAGTGTTAAGTAAGTGTATATAAAGTAATGGATGGTATTAAAAACATTATAGGAAATATGTTATAAGTAATAAAATAGTAAATTTAGATATATTGATTATGAAGTGTTAAGTAAGTGTATATAAAGTAATGGATGGTATTAAAAACATTATAGGAAATATGTTATAAGTAATGTAAAAAAAATATAGACTAATAAATTATTATTTTATTATAATTACTATTTTATTATAATTACTATTTTATTTATTATTTTATTATAATTAATTATTCTAAAGGAGTGTGAGAGGTAATAAACTCTTGTCTATCGTACTATTTTATAGAGGGGTATATTTTGGGAAATGCATGACTTTATAACATGCAACAAGATTATCTTTCACTTTTTCTTTTTTTTTAAGTTTCTTGTGCATGTAGGTGCATGTAGCGCCTCATATTTTGACTTTCAACAATTAAATTACCTTATAGTTTATTATGTTATTTCCTTGCTTATTCTTTGTTGAACTCAATCAGACTTATAGAACTAGCATGAATATGTGAACCTATATATATCCGGGTTTAATGTATGAGTTTTATTATATATGTCATTAAGGATGATAGTTATATGATTTCCTTTGAGCATGCAAATTTAATTAGGAAATTGTGGTGTATGGATATTAGTTTGATTTATATTGAGAATGGGTAATTGGTGTGTTATATAAGGTAAATAAACATATTTATTTACATTAAATGCCAATTAGTAACATTGTTGATAACACAAAAATGGTTTTATGGTTATGCATGATTATGTGTTTGGTAAGCGAACCTATAGGTTAATGGGCTAAGCGATAGCCTAATAATTATAGCCATGATGTAACATTGATGTCATGGATATCAAGAGAGTAATGATGCACTATTAAGTATTATTTCATGATTTAATTATTGGTTCCAAACATTTCTATGATACATGGATAAGTGTGGGTTTTACAAGAAGCATAGTGGTTTAAAGTAGTTATTCAATGACAAAGCTCTATAAACAAAAACAACAACAACAACATAGTATGGTTGATGTAGGGTGTTGATCACAGTTCCATCAGGAGGGGTGGAAGTGTAATATCCACCGGTAGTTCCCCAGTTATATTATGAATTGTAATCATGTTTATGAATTGTAATCATGGTTTGTACGCTGGTGAGCCGAGTACTGATAACCTAGTTGGCTTATGTGTTTATTAAGTTGGAGAGCCTAAGTGTTAAGGCCATGAGCCTGATTTTGTATATGTAATTATAAAGATCATTAATATAATATATAAAAATCATTGTGTGTCGACCGACCACAAAGAAAGAGTGATGGGGTACTAAGATTCCACAATATGGGTAAAGGAGAAGGGGCTGAGAGGTACGATGAGGGGCTAATCTTGAGGGCTTAAGTCCTTAGGGATAATAATTTATTATTATTCCAAAGTGGTGTGAAAGGTATTTTTTTATCCTAAGTACTGGGAGAGGCAACGCATGCCGCCCCAACATGTGCAAAAGGGAACGCATACTTGATGGAGTGCATGCAGCTTCATGGGTGACATGTGTCGGCCCAGGCACATGCAATTTAAGCCAAGAATTGAGCCGGGATGGGGGTTCATCCTCCATTCTTTCGTCAGTTGTTTAAACTGTTGGGAGTCTGTGAACGACCTCTGCTTAATTTTCCTATCACACAATCATAAAAACTAGAACCAGAAGTCAAGTAGTGTATTCCTGTGAATTTTGTGGCCTCTGTATTTGTCCTTTGCAATGTTCATGCACGCACCTGAGACCCGAAATCCGTCACCTGAGTCATTATGTGAACCTTCCATACTCCCCCTGAGTTCACTGGAATCCTTCCCGAGAACCATTTTGTCTCTACATTGGACCTTTGCATAGCCACGCACCTCTGAAGCCGACTCGCATCTTCTGTGAAACCTAAGTAATTGTCTATGTCGTGTGTGTTATAATTGTGGGTTGTTGTGGCCACGCAGTCCCTTGGCTGAGTGTGATTGGCTACCGTCATCCATTCCTTGTTGAGCCTTGTTGTCCTCCTTATTCTAGAACGGAGTTGAAGAAGCAAGTTGTCAAGCCTGTGTGCAACACTCTCTCCAGGTGAGAGAGGTGGTTGTGGTTGAAGAAGCAGGTTGTCAGTCCTGTGAGCGACTCTCTCCAGGTGAGAGAGTGCGTGGAGGAAGTGAGAACTCCTAGAAGGAGTCTTGTAGCTACCACAGAGCTTGGAGAATTCTAGTCCAGTCTTTTGTTGAAGCCCAAGGCAAGGGAGGTTTAGCAGCTGAAGGACTGTCTTGGTGACAGTGAAGGTGTATACTCTTGGGGTGGGATAGGCATGTGGGGAATGAGAGTCTGTGAGCAGTGGGCATAAGTGGCTCCTGGGAGAGAATCCTTCCTCATAAACTGTGTGTCTTCTGTTGACCTTGCCTAGCCTAGGATTCCCTTGCCCGGTGGAGCTTAGTCCTAGCTCGAGGGTGACCTACTGCTGAGAGTGATGAGCAGCGCAGTCTAAGGCTGGGAGGTTCGTGGAAGGTTTGCACGTAGTTGGTGGTGTATTACAGTTTCAAAGATAAGTATCATTATGTGTTTTAATTCTGTACTTAATTAAAATGCATGTTCTGTGATACTTGTAATATTATCAAGTATTTCATTGCTAGTTTGAATTGTTGTTAATTTTGTTTAAGTCTGTATGACAACAGTAAATACATGTCAAATGTCTTA
Organism: Picea sitchensis; assembly: GCA_010110895.2. Taxonomy (NCBI): domain Eukaryota; kingdom Viridiplantae; phylum Streptophyta; class Pinopsida; order Pinales; family Pinaceae; genus Picea; species Picea sitchensis. The sequence continues at coordinate 30,266 of SNQJ01S0009588.1, read as the reverse complement.
ATTTGATTTAATGCTTATTCTTTATAAATAATGCATGTTATATATTTAAGTATGAGAATGTTTCCGCGAAGTAGTGTTTCCCGGTAAGTGGGTTGATGGTCGGGGATGTTACTATATGGTATCAAAGCCATGTTTTCAACGCTGAGCCTAGATGGGCTAGATAAGTGGTCTTTGCACCCAAGGTTTCAAGTGGAAATGGTGTTCGGAGGAACCAATTTCGAACCTTAGATTGTTTCTCAGTGCCAAGGGGTTACATTGGTCATGTTATGAAGCTCAAGAGGAGTAGCGGTAGAATAAAACCACAGTCGGTGTGGTATTTGACCACAGAGAAAGAGCGCTCAACACTTGGGGTGTTGGAGCCATAGGATTTGTTTAGACTGAAGGGAAATTCAATACGACCATCAGATCTAGAGAAGGTACAGGAGGGTTATCCTGGAAGCCCTTCGGAGTTCAAAAATTGGGAGAAGCAGGGTGCGCGGAGGCATAAACGCCCAAAACCTGAAACCTCAAAATCCCAAGGGAGATCTACACCGTAGATCTAGAGAAAAGATATTGACCATTGGATCAAGCAGAAGAGAAGATTGTAATTTCGGGAGTTCGGTTGTCGGGAGAAGTGGGATGTGTCGTTGCACAAACTCCCGAAGTATGAAGTTCTGAAGCGAAAGAGTAGACGTGGTGGGGGTGAATGACGTCATTAGTATTCCTCCATGTGGAATCCTGTGTGAACAGGGTCAGTGGGGCCCAAGTTTACGTAACGTAGTTAAGGCTCGGAGGACCCACAACGGTGTTGATCATGATACATCAAGATCAATGGCTAGGAGACATTGCAGGGACCCAAGTTGCACGAAAGATAATTATCCAAGGCGGTCCTGCAATCCAAACTGTGGTTTCACTGAGGGGTTACATGTTAGCATCAGGAGAGTTACGGAATGAAGGGCGGGTTACTCCAAAACCACCATTGCATKCCCTCGCAATTGGGAAAACATTAAGTGATGTAAGGTAATGACATCACCTAAGGTGACGTGGWAGTGTTTAGGGTGTGCGGATGTGAAATATTCTGAAGTCTTGAAGTACCGAAACTCAGACACCTGAGGTTCCACAGCGAGTGTCAGTCATTGGATGTTGGGTAGACGTGGACAGTTGATCCACCCTACGTCGCGAGTTCGTTGGTCTGGAATTCGGGAAGTTGTTGCAAAGTGCTTTTAAACCTCCTGAAACGCGAAGTCGCGAAGCACCCTTTTTGTTAAGCGAGTGGTCATGAACCGCGATCACGTGGGTTGGGAACTAAGAGAGAAGGGGCTAATTCCCAAAGGATTGTTACAGAGCCGAGCAGAGCTCAGAAAATTCATGAAATCTGAACATTTCTTAAAAAAAGACTCGGTTTATGAATGTTGTGGGATTTGTTAAGGAATATTGGCTTGACAGATTCCGATTGTCTACACACTATGTTTGCAGAAGTTTAACGAATGCTAGAACTAAGTAGAGTTGCCACTGAGTCCAAAGAAATGGAGGAGACACAAAATGCTTCCAGTTCAGAGATCGAAGCTAAAGGGATGGATGTTCATTTGGGAGTTGAAGGGTCGAACTCCAATGGGCATGGATAAGAGATATATAAGGAAGGGCATATGATGAAAATCATTGAAAAATTGCAGAAAGATGCCCAAACTCACCGAACAGATAGCATAAATCTCAAGAAAGCTCAGGATAAACAAGGTGAATTCAACTTAAAGTTGATGAGGAGTCTGGAGAGAATAGAAAATAAGTTGGACCAGGAGAGAGACTCGAGAAAAACTGGGATTCACCCGACTTCTGAGGGAAGAAGATCAAGGAGTGTTGGTAAACACCATCATCACTCCAAAGATTCCTCCAAGAAAAGGGCACATAGTAGTTCAAGCCCATCTCCTACCATAAATCACAGGAGATCTGGAGTGGATGAACTGAAGGGAGAAATGAACAAGATTAAGCCTCCAACATTTGATGAAGAACATAAGAAGGAGGAAGATGTTAAGACATGGTTGCTTGGCATGAGGAAATACTTCCAACTGCAGAATTATTCCTCTCATGCAGAAGGAAGAATTGCAATGTATCAACTAAAGGGAAAGGCATCCATGTGGTGGGATCATCTTGTGCAGGTGCAACACATTAGAGAGAAAGATATCACTTGGAAAGAATTTAAGAGATATTTCGAGAGTAAATACTTGACTAAAAGATACTATGACAGAAAGATGAAAGATTTCTTTGAACTCAAGCTGGGCAGCATGACCATTGATGAATACAAATGAAGGTTTTTGGAATTACTAAAGTATGTTTTGTTCATCAAGGATGAGACTATCAAGATTCAAAGGTATCTAAGTGGACTGCCACCTTCCATTGGGGACAAGATCCAGTATGATGACCCAAAAACTATGGAAGAAACGATAAGAAGAGTGAAATGCTTATATGAGCAACAAAGAGAGAAGCCTATTTTCCAAAAGGCTTGGGAAGACAAGAATAAATTCAAGATGGATCAGAGGAAGAAGGGAACTAAGCCACCCTTTTTCAGAAACAGTCCTAAAGGACATCCATCTTTTAGAGAGCCCAGGAAGGTTGAAGTAGGTGCGCAAATACCATGAGCACCACCTATGGAATGTTGGGGTTGTAAGGAAAACCATAGGTATAGAGATTGCCCCCATAGAAATGATAAAGTGAGAGTTGTCCACAATGTACAACAGGCTGAAATAGTGGAGGACATGGGAAGTAGAATGCCAAGGATCTACGCATCCCTGGACAACAAGCAAGTTGAATATCAGTCGCACATGATTGAAGTGGAAGGTATGATTAACAACCAACCATTTACTATTTTAATTGATTCAGGGGCTAGCCATATTTATATAGATACTAGAGTGGTGGAAAGTTTGCATTTGTCGAGAAGCAAACAGGAAAAGTCTTGGTTAGTGAAGCTAGATACAAGAACCAAGAGGAAGGTCACTGAGTTGGTTAAGTCCTGTCCTGTGGACATGAATGGACTGAGCACAAAGGCTGAATTGAATGTTCTGCCTTTAGGTTCTTATGACTGTCTAATTAGGATGGACTGGTTGGACCAGAACCATGCCATCTTGGACTGTCGTAATAAGTCATTCACTTGCTTGGATGATGAAGAGAAACGAAGAACAGTCCAAGGAATTCCTAGAGCTGTTTCTATCAGAGAAATCTTAGTAATGCAACTGAAGAAGTGCTACAGAAAAGGCTATCAATTATTTGCATCCCATGTGGAGGAAGCATATAAGGATGAGATCTCAAAGATTGGAGATCATGTTGTACTAAAGGAGTTTGAATATGTATTTTAGGAGGTACTCGGACTACCTCCGAAAAGAGATATTGACTTCTCTGTAAACTTTGTTCTTGGAGCAGCTTCAGTGTTGAAAGCTCCTTACAGAATGAGTACGCCGGAGCTGAAAGAACTGCAACTACATCTTGAAGATCTTTTGAAGAAGGGGTATATATGCCCAAGTGTGTCACCTTGGGGTACCCTGGTCCTATTCGTGAAGAAGAAGGATGGGATGTTGAGATTGTGTATCAATTTCAGACAATTGAACAATGTAACTGTAAAAAACAAATATCCTCTGTCGAGGATTAACGACTTCTTTGATCAGTTGAAGGATGCGAAGATATTTTTGAAGATAGACCTCAGGTCGGGATATCATCAGGTAAGGATAAAGGATGAATTCATCAGCAAGACCGCCTTTAGAACAAGTTATGGTCATTACGAGTTCACAGTGGTGTCGTTTGGGCTGTCAAACACACCCATTGTTTTTATGTGCCTGATGAATCGTGTATTCAGGGACTATCTAGACAAGTCCGTTATAGTCTTCCTGGATGACATTCTGGTGTATTCCAAGTCGGAGGAAGAGCATGAACAACATATTAGGATGGTTTTGTAGGTGTTAAGAGAGAACCAACTGTATTCCAAGTTGAGCAAGTTCTCATTTTATCAGGAGCAGATCCATTACTTGGGGCATATTATTTCGAAGGAAGGGATAGTTGTAGATCCTAATAAGATTGAGGCCATCAGAGAATGGTCAGCATCAAAGAACGTGACATAAGTCATATCCTTTATGGGTCTAGTTGGTTATTATAGAAGGTTTATCGCAGGGTTAATGAGGAGAGCTCACCCTATCACTTCCTTGCAAAGGAAGGAGAAGAAGTTTCAGTGGATAGAGGATTGTGAGAGAAGCTTCCATCAATTGAAGCAATTGTTAACCAATGCTCCAATCCTAAGGATCACAGATCCAAATGAATATTTCATGGTGTGCAGAGATGCATGCAAAGAAGGACTGGGAGGAGTCCTCAGTCAGAATAGATTCGTAATATGTTATGAATCTAGAAAGTTGAAAGAGCACGAAAGGAACTATGCAACTCATGATTTGAAGTTGGCATCCATAGTACACACTCTAAAGAAATGGAGACATTACATCATGGGAAGGAGGTTCGAACTAAGAATAGACCATAACGGTATGAAGTACTTGTTTGATCAGCCAATCTTGAACGCCACACAGAGTAGGTGGTTGGATTTTCTCTGTGAGTACAATTTTGATATCAAGCATATCAAAAGGAAGGAAAATAAAGTGGTTGATGCACTCAATACGAGAGTGCATGAATTACATGCTACAACCATTAGCATGTACCGAACTGATATTAAAAGAAGAATTTTGGAGGCTGCAAATACAAATTTGCAGTACAGGGATTTGGTAGCAAAGCTACAACAAGGTAAGATGCCACAGAAAGTGGAGATTTATAAATTGGAAACTGATGGAATACTTTTGTACAAGAACATAATTTATGTACCTAATGTCCAGGATTTGAAACTTGCGATTTTGCATGAAATGCATAATGTGCCTTATGCAGGGCACCCTAGATATCAGAAAACTGTGGCACCAGTCAAGAGCCATTACTTTTGGCCAGGTATGAAGAAAGAGATTGCAGAATACATCACTAGATGTATGGAGTGCCAGAAGGTTAAAGATGAGCACAGACACCCAACAGGGTTGTTGCAACCTTTACCCATTCCTGAGTGGAAGTGGGAAGTGGTGAGAATGGATTTCATCACGGGATTGCCCAGAACCGACAAGCAGCATGATTCAATCATGGTGGTAGTGGAAAAGATTACGAAATATGCCCATTTCATTTTGTTAAAGACTACTCACAAGGCATCAGATGTTGCTAATATTTTTATGAAGTAAGTGGCACGATTGCATAGAATTCCTAAGACAATTGTGTCTGACAAAGACCCGAAATTTACCTCAAATTTTTGGAAAGGGTTATTTAAGGGGTTCGGAACGAATCTGAACTTCAGTACAACTTATCATCTTGAGTCTGATGGGAAGACAAAGCGGGTGAATCGAGTGATAGAATACATACTAAGGATGTATGTGATGGAGAAACCATCTAAATGGGAAGACTACCTACACTTGGTAGAATTCGCCTACAATAATGGGTATCAAGTATTGTTGAATATGACCGCATTTGAAGTAGTTTATGGAAGAAAGTGCAATACTCCAGTGAGCTGGGATAATCCAGCTGATAGGGCAGTAGTTGGGCCAAAGTTGCTCAAGGAAATGGAATAACTTATGATAAAAATTAAGAAGAATTTGAAAGCTGCCCAAGACAAGCAGCAAAGTTATGCTGATAAGAACAAAACCTACAGAGAGTTTAAAGTGGGTGACCATGTTTTCCTGAAAGTAAAATCCAATAGAAGTTCCCTGAAGCTAGGAAACTGCGCCAAGTTGGCAACCAGATTTTGTGGGCCATTTGAAATCCTAGAAAGGATTGGGCCAGTTGCATATATGCTTCCATTACCTGCATCCATGAGTGTACATAATGTATTTCATGTTTCATTGCTTAAGAAATATATACCTGATGCTAATCATGTTATTGATTGGAATGTGATTCAGGTGGAGCAAGAAGGTGTCTTGCAAGTGCATCATGTGCGCATATTGGACCGAAAAACCAAACATCTCTGCAATCGATCCATAGGAATTATAAAGGTCTAGTGGACCTGGTACGGTCCTGAGGATGCAACATGAGAGCATGAGGATTCTATGTGGGCAGAATAACCACATCTTTTTGAAGATTTTGAAAATCTTGCTAATGTTGTGTAAAGAGTTGCACTGAGGACAGTGCAAAAATAAGGGGAGGGGATTGTAATATCCCCCGGTAGTGCCCCAGTTATATTATGAATTGTAATCATGTTTTGTAGGTTGGTGAGCCGAGTATTGATAAGTTGGTGGGCTTATGTGTTTATTAGGCCAGAGAGTTTAAGTGTTAAGGCCGGGAGCCTGATTTTGTATATGTAATTATGTAGATCATTAATATAATATATAAACATCGTTGTGTGTTGACCGACCATGAAGAAAGAGTGATGGGGGACTAATCTTCCACAGTATGGGTAAGGGAGAGGGGGCTGAGAGGTAGGATGAGGGGCTAAGATTGAGGGCTTAAGTTCTTTAGAATACTAATTTATTATTATTCCAAAGTGGTGTGAAAGGTATGTTTTTATCCTAAGTCCTAGGAGAGGCAATGCATGCAACCCCAACGTGTGCAAAAGGGAAAGCATACTTGATGGAGTGCATGCAGCTTCATGGGCGACATGTGTCGGCCCAGGCACATGCAATTTAACCCAAGAATTGAGCTGAGATGGGGGTTCATCCTCCATTATGTCATCGGTTGTCTGAACCGTTGGGAGTTTGTGAACGACCTCTGCTTAATTTTCCTGTCACGCAATCCTGAAAACCAAAACCGAAAGTTGACTGGTGTATTCCTATGAATTTTGTGGCCTATGTATTTATCCTTTGTAATGTTCATGCACGCACCTGAGACCCGAAATCTGTCACCTGATTCGCACTATGAACCTTCCATACTCCGCCTGAGTTCACTAGAATCCTTCCTGAGAACCATTTTGTCTCTACACTGGACCTCTGCATAGCCACACACCTCTGAAGCTGACCCGCGTCTTCTGTAAAACCTGAGCAATTGTTTATGTCGTGTGTGTTATAACTATGGGTTGTTGTGGCCACGCAGTCCCTTGGCTAAGTGTGATTGGCTACCGTCATCCATTCCTTGTTGAGCCATGTTGTCCTCCTTGTGTTGGAATGGATTTGAAGAATCAAGTTGTTAGGCTTGTGTGCAACACTCTATCCAGGTGAGAGAGGTGGTTGTGGTTGAAGAAGTAGTTTGTCAGGCTGATGAGCGACTCTCTCCAAGTGAGAGAGTATGCGGAGGAAGTGAGAACTCCTGGAAGGAGTCCTGTAGCTGCCACAAAGCTCAGAGAATTCCAGTCTGGTCTATTGCTGAAGCCCAAGGCAAGGGAGGTTTAGCAGCCGAAGGACTTTCTTGGTGACAGTGAAGGTGTATACTCCTGAGGTGGAACAAGCATGTGGGGAATGAAAGTCTATGAGAAGTGGGTATAAGTGGCTCCTGGGAGAGAATCCTTCCTCATAAACTGTGTGTCTTTCGTTGACCTTGCCTAGCCTAGGATTCCCTTGCCCGATGGAGCTTAGTCCCAGCTTGGGGGTGACCTACTGCTGAGAGTGATGAGCAGCGCGGTCTAAGGTTGGGAGGTTCATGGAAGTTCTGAACACAGTTGGTGGTGTATTATAGTTTCAAAGATAAGTATCATTATGTGTTTTAATTATGTACTTAATTAAAATGCATGTTCTATGATACTTGTAATATTATTATGTATTTTGTTGCTAGGTTGAATTGTTGTTAATTTTGTTTAAGTCTGTATGACAGCAGTAAATCCATGTCAAATGTCTTAATTTGATTTAATGCTTATTCTTTATAAATAATGCATGTTATATATTTAAGTATGAGAATGTTTTCCTGAAGTAGCATTTCCCGGCAAGTGGGTTGATGGTTGGGGACGTTACAGGAAGTATTACCCATCGTGTATCCTTTAAAACTTGGAGTTGTTGGAGGGTCGTGTTAAGCCATGCTCCTCTAAATGTGTTGGACATATTGTCATTGATATGTTGTCATTGATGTCAAAAGTTGATGTCATTATGATGTGATGATAAGTTGTTATGATGAATTGTCATTGTTAATTTATCATAGATTAAATTTTCATTGATGTCAACAGTATATCGGTTTGCAGAGAATGTCAAACAGTATGCAGAGATCAAAGCTCAAAAGGAGAAGCGCATTGAAAGTATGTAAAGGATGAGAATGTCAAATAGTATGACAATATGCCAAAGTCCAAAGCTTAGAAGGATGAGCGCATTGTAGAAATGTTGTCGAGAACGATGGAAAGACTTAAAAGTCGATCGATGCACAGGAAAAGGTGAGAAGCCTCAACAACCGTTCGATCAAGAAATTGACGGTGTTGATCGTCTCATATAATGGACGTTGGTAATATGAGTGACCATGGGATTAAGTACCGTTGGAGGATTGGTCAACGATTAGATCAATTCAAGACCGTTGGATGCACAATCGCCAAATCTACGACAGGGATAGATTGCGAAGAGTGAAAGGAGAATTAAACATCGTGTTATTTCCAATCCTACAATTAGTCAGGACCGTCAGATCTTATAGATTCAAATATCGACAATTTTGGTTGATCTAACAAACGATCAGATTAAGTCGGATTAGGTCGTGACCGTCAGATGCACAATCGCTAGATCAACGACAGGGATAGATTGCGAAGATCGAAAGGAGAATTAAATATCGTGCTGTTTCCAATCCCGCAATTAGTCAAGATAGCCAGATCTTATAGCCTCGAAGATCGATGATTGTGGTTGACTCACCAACAATGCACAACTTCAAATTTTGGATTTTTGGTGACGAGTTAAATCACTCGCAATTTGTGGTTCCGCAACCATCCTTGATCGTTGATCTGCTTTGAGTGTCCTCACGACTGTTGGATCACTTTAAGTGGAAGGATAGGATAAGAAGGGAAAAACAATTGAGAATTCGATTATCTGAATACTCGTCAGCTGTTGGATCACTTTTTAGTGGAAGGACAGGATAAGCTGAAAAAGTCTGAGAATTCAATTATCCGAATACCCGTCAGCCCTCAGATTGAATTAATGGAAGGACAGGATAAGCAAGGGCTGAGATATGAGATCTCTATCACCCGAATATGCGGAATTCGTCGGATCACCTTAAGTGGAAGGACAGGATAAGTAAGGGCTAAGATCTGAGATCTCGATCACCCGAATTTTCGTCATTCGTCAGATCGAACTAAAAGGAAGAATACGATAAGCAAAGACGGAGAGTTGTTGGATTTAATCCAAGGCAAAGCTACATCGCAGATAGATCGATATGTTGATCTAAGATCCTGATCAAATGAACATCATTCGCTTCGGGTCTAAATATGTGAGGAGGTTACGCTCTGGAAAAATCTCACTTCAAGAATTCAGTTTGAGATTTGAAATTCTCGAAGCCCGAAGATCCGGAGAGCCTAAATAAATTCTCGACCGCTGGATCATCCGAAGTAATCCTCAACCGTCTAATTCAAGAGGACATGTAGTAGACCACGTCAACAAGGATGTGTGGGATATCTACGTCAGCAAACCACGTCAACAAGGATGTGTGGGAAATCTACGTCAGCAAGGACATATGACAAACCACGTTGGCAAGGACACGTGGCACTGTCAAATAATGACAAGTGTCAACATGAAATCAACATTTCAAGTATGTGTAAATAACGAATCTGAATGACATGTGGCAGCTACTCGACTCATGCCATGTCATCATGTGACGTAACTAAGTCACGTCACTCCGGGAATTTTTACTTCGGGAGTTTTACCACCGGCACATGCCCAAAGTCCCGAAGTCTCGAATGTCGAAGTCCCAAAGTGGACACGAGACGTTCGATCTAAAGATCACTTCGGGTGCATTCTTAATCGTTTGATCATAATATAGTGGAAGGATAGCGTAAGTTGAAATAGTCGAAGTCTTGAAGTAAATGGTAGCCATCCATCTCAATGACTGATTAATTTCCAGCCGTCAGATTAAAGCAGTAAAATGATATATATAAGGATCGAATCTGACCATTGAATTAGTTCTATGAAATAAACCGTCTGATTTGATTTGAAGGTTTGAAAATTTGAAATGCCGAAGTTCCGAAGGGCGAAGTCCCGACAATCGTCCATCTCATCAGGGAGATTGAATCATGATCGTTGAACTGATAAGCACTCAAGCGCTCGTCTCTCCTAACGTATGAATAAATCCATTAGTCATATGGTAAAGAGATTTAAAAAGGAAGAATGTAATGTGTCGCTTAAATTAATAAGCATGTGGTTCTACACCAATGATCATATGAACATGGTTTGAAGGAAGCACCTCATACAGATTAATTCGACAGAGAGTTACACCAGAACAATACAAAGAATCGAAAAATAATCAAATATGATCCGTTAGTGAACCGAGAACGCAACAGAATCACGAGTACGATCTAATGAGCTGATCCATGTCTGTGATCAACTCATGAGGACAGATGAATCGATACAGAGCCATGATTAAAAGAGAGTTAAATCATGAAAACATGAATAAAGAATAAGAATGAAAAATGATATTAATTAAAGTTGAAGATTATCATTTTAAATGAAAAGGTACAATGCTTCAAACTCACACCAGTTGGAAGACTATATAAACAAGAAATAATGGTGAGAAGAAGAGTAGTTGAATTTTTTGAAGTATTTATATTTATATATAATAGATTAAATGAAGGTTCATTCTATCAGGTTGGTGCCTGTTTACAAGATGGGTCTTGTATGAGGATTGGATTCCTCACATCTCAGTTGGATGTAAGGTCAACAACCTGGGACTTGTTATGAGGGTTGGATTCCTCATTTATCAATTGGATATGAGAACTGCAAGCTGGGTCTTGTAACAAAGATTTGGGTCTCTCATAATTGTATGAAGATGATATTCAAAAATTAATCTTATTTATTCATTCAAGTTATTTAATAAATAAAATATTTATTCTTTTATATATATTGATTAAGAAAATGAAATAAATATTTGTCGTTCAGTTAATTTGAGAAAAGTGGAAAATTGTCTAAAGTTTTGTGACACTGATTCACCCCCCCCCCCTCTCAGGGTCAAGTACCCCTTTCAACAATTGGTATCAGAGGGAAGTTCCTTCAGCACAATTTAAACACTGTAGGTAGATTCAGAAGAAATGGGTGGACAAATCGTGATCTCCACAAATGAAGATCCCTTATTTGACGGAACATATTATTTATCATGGAGGGAACATATGAAAAGATATATGAAGTCAAGAGGATCTGGAGTTTGGGATTCGGTAGTAAGTAATCCCTAGCACTTAACTACTTCAAAGAGCAAATCCAAAAATGCAAAGGAAGCAAAGAGAAACAATTTAGTAGCCTTAAATGAAATCTAGGATGGATTGTTAGACCAAGTCAAAGAAAAGATGAAGCACTAATGAAGCACTACAAATCTGCTAAAGAATTATGGCTTCAACTAGAAATTGTTATCAGAATGAAACACAAGAAGACGATAAATCCTATCAAAGTGAGAAACAAGACTCAGATACAGAGGATTCCTGCCAGAATAAAGAACAAAACTCTAATAAAGAGGATTTTTGTCAAAACAAAGAACAAAACTCAGAAGAAGAGATTTATTATCAAGATAATGTTATAACTACATTTGAAGTAATTAGTATGAAACTAGGAAATGGTCTATATATTAAAGTTACTAATGATGTTATTGATCATCTTGAGTCCCCAACTATGTGCACTCTAGAAGAGTTGGAGAAACCCCAACAAAAAGATATGATGCTACTACAACTGTTAGATCAATCTAACCATGAAAAGCATGGAAAAAAGTTTCAGGTAGAAAACAAAGAAGAAGAGATCAAAAGTTTGAAAACCAAAGTTACTAATCTAATAGAAGAAATGGAAGAACTAAAGACACATGACAATAAAAGAAAATAAGTACTAAAAGAATCATAAGAATGTTATGTTAACATTTATCCCATGGATGAAGTAGAAGAAGAACTATCAAAGGCCAAACAGAAAGTTGATTGGAGTCTCTATGTATACCACTTTGATCATAATGATTCAGACTATAGTTTTCTTCATGACTACACTAAAGAATTTCTTGAAAAGAGTCAAGAGCATATCATGGAAATAAAGGAAATGCTCAAAKACAATGAAAAAATTATATCTGAGAAAAATGTTCAGTTAAAAGAAAAAGAAGAGGAGATTAAGAAATTGAAGGATAAAATCATCCAGGCAAAAGAATAAAAGAAGTAAGATGATGAACTTAGTAGAAACCTTGCAGATCTAAAAGAACTAAGAGAAAGCAATGTCAATCTGAAAACCCAACTTGAAGAAGCCAAAAGAAGAGAGGAGGTAGTGAGGAACCAGTTGAACAAAAGGGAAGAATCATGTCATAAGCTAGAAGCAGAAGTTGTGAATCTTAGAAAGGAGGTTGAGAAGTCAAACACTCAACTTGAGGAAATTAAAGAAAGTAAAGAAGACCTAAAGATCCAGTTAACAAGGAAATAAAATTCTTACCACATGTTGGAAATGGAAATCATCAAATTCAAAAAGATAAATGAAAGCACTAATGTAGATTTAATGACTCAAATTGAAGAAGCTAGGAAAAAGAAAGAATCATGCCAAATGTTTGAATTACAAGTCATCAACCTCAAAAGGATTCAACTAGAATACGAGGAAGAATTCAAAATATTGAAAACTAAAGTTTTTGATCTAACAAAAGATATCGAAGAATTGAAGACATATGAAAAAACTATTAAATGCAAAGAAGTCTTGGATGATACAGAAGAAATAGTCATCAATCTAAAGACTCAACTTGAATATGCTAAAGAAGTGGAAGAAGCCCTGAAGATTCAGTTGACTAAAAAGGAAGAATTATGTCACATGTTGAAGTTAGAAATAGTCAATCTCAAACAGAATAATGAAAAGACAAATAAGATTGTCAATTTCCAGAATAGCTTAGCTATACTAGATAATATTTTGAAGAACCAAAGATTAGTTGTTGACAAAACTGGTCTTGGATACAATAAGAAAGAAAATCAGATGACAGATCTCTCAAGCCAAAATAAAATCAAGAATGGAAACACCTTCAATGTCTATTGCTTTTCTTGTCATAGCTTTGGCCATAAAGAAATAGACTGTAAGAAACTAGAGGAAGGATACACAAGAAAATCCAATAAATCAATTAGATGTTGGAGATGTAATTTTGTTGGGCACACAACAAAATTTTGTCATATAATGAGATGTTACAACTATGATAGGTTTGGGCACAAATCCCAAAACTGCAAGAATACAAAAAGTCAATATTTGAATAAGTCATTCAAGTCAATGAAAAAACCTAATAAAAGTTGGAAGATGAAAAGAGATGACAAATCTCCAAAAACACAATTAGAAAGAGAAGATCCAAAAAACAAAATATCTCACAAAAAGATATGGAGAAGAAAATCTGAAAGGGAAAGCAAGAAAGATGTTATTACACATGAAAATGAAGAAACTAATAATAAGAACATGATGGGTAAAGGTCCTAATGAAGAATGTGAAATTCAATATGAAATAAATCAAGCTCAAGAAGAGGAAGTACCTATAGAAGAATATGGGACAATATCAAATTCTGATAATGTCATAAGTTGTTAGCAAAAGAAAGAAAATACAAAAAGAAGTTTAAATTGGTTTTTACAAAATCAAAGGATTATGCCAAAGAGTTTCTAAATTAACATATGGAAAATATTGACTATCTATAGATTAGTGGTCAAAAGAAAATTGTTGGTAGGGTTAGTTGTAGAATAAAAGAAGAGGAAAAATAAAGGTAGCAAAGAAGTTCAAGAAGTATCATTCAACAAAGATCAATTGATAACAAAATTGGCATTTAAATCAATTGGTATAATTCCTTAATTGATATTCTTGTGAAATATCAAAGACGAATGAGAAGCAGATTAAAAAGATCAGTAAGATTCATACTCTTATTCTATTTGACAAAGGAAAGTGAGTAAAAACTCAGGAGGAATATTTTGGTTATTAAATAACAAAGTAATTAGATTAAGTTTTGAAAAGACTTGATCACTACAAAATTGGTATCATGAAAAGACCTTGTCAGGAAGAGCTACCCTTTCATAAACAAAGGGGGAGATTAGTTAGAAGCAGAGAGAGCACATTAACAGGGGGATTCATTCAATTATGGCAGGCAAAACATGATTTCAGAGGGAGTTACCCAAGCTCATATTTTGGTCAACAAAATGCAGACATATAGAGGTTGATCATAAAGGAAGAAACCCTTTTCCATTGATTTCAAAGGGGGAGAGTAACTTCATAAAGAACTTCATAGACAAAAGCATCATCATAGGGGGAGTCTGTGTATGAAGTTAGTGTGTTTCCCTCAATGACAAAGGGGGAGATTGTTGGACATATTGTCATTGATATGTTATCATTGATGTCATTATCATGTGATGATAAGTTGTTATGATGAATTTTCATTGTTAATTTATCATAGATTAAATTGTCATTGATGTCAACAGTATATCAGTTAGCAAAGAATGTCAAACAGTATGCAGAGATTAAAGCTCAGAAGGAAAAGCGCATTGAAAGTATGTAAAGGATGAGAATGTCAAACAATATGACAGTATGCCAAAGTCCAAAGCTCATAAGGAATAGCACATTGTAGAAATGTCGTCGGGAACGATGGAAAGACTTAAAAGTCGATCGATGCATGGGAAAAGGTGAGAAGCCTCAGCAGTCGTCCGATCAAGAAATTGACGGTGTTGATCGTCTCATATAACGGATGTCAGTCATATGAGTGACCGTGGGCTTAAGGACCATTGGAGGATTGGTTAATGATCAGATCAATTCAAGACCGTCAGATGCGCAATCGACAAATCTACGGTAGGGATAGATTGCAGAGAGTGAAAGGAGAATTAAACATCGTGTTATTTCCAATCCCACAATTAGCGAGGACCGTCATATCTTATAGCTTCAAATATCGATGATTGTGGTTGATCTAACAAATGATCATATTAAGTCGGATTAAGTCGTGACCGTCGGATGCGCAATCGCCAGATCAAAGACAGGGATAGATTGTGGAGATCGAAAGGAGAATTAAATATCATGTTATTTCCAATCCCGCAATTAGTCAGGACCATCAGATATTATAGCCTTGAAGATCGATGATTGTGGTTGACTCACCAACAACGCACAAATTCAAATTGCAGAGTTTTGGTGACGAGTTAAATCATTCGCAAGTTGTGGTTCTACAACCATCCTTGATCATTGATCTGCTTCGAGTGTCCTCACGACCGTTGGATCACTTTAAGTGGAAGGATAGGATAAGTGGGGGAAAACAGTTGAGAATTCGATTATCTGAATACCGGTCAGCCATTGGATTGAATTAATGGAAGGACAAGATAAGCAAGGGTTGAGATCTGAGATCTCGATCACCCGAATTTTCGTCAGCCATCGGATGGAACTATAAGGAAGGATAGGATAAGCAAAGTCAGAGAGCCGTTGGATTTAATCCAAGGCAAAGATGCATCGCAGATAGATCGAGTCATTGGTTTAAGATCCTGATCAAACGAACATCATTCACTTCAGGTCTAAAGATGTGAGGAGGTTACGCTACGGAAAAATCTCACTTCAAGAATTCAGTTTGAGATTTGAAATTCCCGAAGCCCGGAGATCCGGAGAGCTGAAATAAATTCTCGACCACTGGATCATTCGAAGTAAGCCTCAACCGTCCGATTCAAGAGGACATATGGCAGACCACGTCAGCAAGAACGTGTGGGAGATCTACATCAGCAGACCATGTTAGCAAGGACATGTGGGAAATCTACGTCAACAGACCACGTCAGCAAGGAGATATGACAAACCATGTCGGCAAGGACACGTGGCACAGTCAAATAATGACAAGTGTCAAGATGAAATCATCATTTCAGGTACGTGTAAATCGCGAATGTGAGTGACACGTGGAAGCTACTCGGCTCGTGCCATGTCATCAAGTGACGTAAGTAAGGCACGTCACTCCGAGAATTTTCACTTTGGTATTTTTACCACCAGCACCTGCCCAAAGTCTCGAATTCCTAAGTCCTGAAGTGGACACGAGACGTCCGTTCTGAAGATCACTTCAGGTGCATTCTTAACCATTTGATCATAATACAGTGGAAGGATAGCGTAAGTTTAAATAGCCGAAGTCCCGAAGTAAATGGTAGCCATCCATCTCAATGCCTGATTAAGTTCCAACCGTCAGATTAAAGCAGTAAAACGATATATATATATAAGGATCGAATCTGACCATTGATCTTGTTCTATGAATAAATCGTCCGATTTGATTCGAAGGTTTGAAAAGTTGAAATCCCGAAGTTCCAAAGGGCGAAGTCCAGACAATCCTCCATCTCATCAGGGAGATTGAATCGTGACCATTGAATTGATAAGCGATCAAGCGCTCGTCTCGCCTAACGTCTGAATAACGCCATTGTTCATATGGTAAAGAGATTTAAAAAGGCAGAATGTAATGCATCGCTTAAATTGATAAGCATGTGGTTCTACGGCAATGATCATATGAACATGGTTTGAAGGAAGCACCTCATACAGATTAATTCGACAAAGAGTTACACCAAAACAATATAGAGAATCGATAAATAATCAAATATGATTTGTTGGTGAACCGAGAACGCAACAGAAGCATGACTACGATCTAATGAGTTGATCCATGTCTATGATCAACTCATGAGGACAGATGAATTGATACACAACCATGATTAAAAGAGAGTTAAATCATGAAAACATGAATAAAGAATAAGAAGGGAAAATGATATTAATTAAATTTTAAGATTATCATTTTAAATGAAAAGGTACAATGCTTCAAAGTCACACCAGTTGGAGGATTATATAAACAAGAAATAATGGTGAGAAGAAGAGTAGTTGAATTTGTTGAAGTATATATATTTATATATAATGGATTGAATGAAGGTTCATTCTATCAGGTTGGTGCATGTTTACAAGCTGGGTCTTGTATGAGGATTGGATTCCTCACATCTCAGTTGGATCTGAGATCAACAAGATGGGACTTGTTATGAGGGTTGGATTCATCATTTCTCAGTTGGATCTGAGAACTATAAGATGGGTCTTTTAACAGAGAGTTGGGTCTCTCATAATTGTATGAAGATGATATTCAAAGATTAATCTTATGTATTCATTCAAGTTATTTAATAAATAAAATATTTATTCTTTTATATATATATATTGATTAAGAAAATGAAATAAATACTTGTCGTTCAGTTAATTTGAGAAAAGTGGAAAGTTGTCTAAAGTTTTGTGACACTGATTCACGCTCCCCCCCTCTCAGTGTCAAGTACCCATTTCAACAAGATGTGTAATGACAACTAGAAATTGCCTACTAGGAAAGTTAGGTCGATATAGTTGATGCTTTTATTGACAAGTTATATTTGGAGTTAAATTGATATAGTTGATGCTCCAACATATTGCAACAAAGGAAATGATAAGATGTGGAAGACGGAAGTAGGTTAGAGAGGAAAGATGATTTAGAGCTAGTTGAGAATGATGCTTGGGTATTAGATGTGGCATTCTTATTTCCTTACTCAGTTCCTACCGTGTTTAAGTGTGATGATTAATACTTATAAATTATTCTGGTTTTGTTAGTAAAAATTATTTAATGATGCTTTTACTTGATTTACTATCCTACATGCTTGATTATGAAGACACCAAAACTTAGCATTAGGGGCAACAATTGTTTATCATTAGTACACACACAAGATATGTGTATATACTTTGTGCATGCGCACTAGTACTATTATTTGATGAATTAATTACTAAACTAGGTTATTAATTATTTAATTAATGGTTTAATGATTATAGAAAGTATATTGCATACATATAAATATATAGTAACATTAAATACCTCCATTGACTTTGATTATTAGTTGGTATAATGAATTAAATGGTTTGGTGGGTTGCCATAAACTTTTGAGGAAAATGTCAAATTTCATTAATGAAGCATGCGAATAAAGGCTCTGCAATCTATTTTATTTAATTATTTTATTTTAATTCATATTGTCCCAAATAATTAGAAGGGGAGGTTGATGGCCTTTTAATGAGGGTGGTTGAGGACACCCGGGAAAATGTGTGTGGAAATGTGATAACTAGGGAAAATGTGTGTGGAAATGTGATAACTAAAGATGAGGAGGGAGTGTTGAAGGAGGCATGGAGGTTGATTATTTTTGGAAGCGAAAACTACTTTTAAACTATGAGAAAGTGGGATCTATTGCAATACACTAAGCTATTTGGATCTATTGCATTGAAATATTGGATGGAGTAATCACTAATTGCATACTTGATAGTTGATAGTTATCGGAGCTTCGGACATGGAGGGCTAGGAAACTCAAGGTTTCCTAGAACTAGGTAGCTTAATAGGTTATTCCTAATTGATTGGAAGGACTACATCCACATGAACAAAATATAAATGTATTATACTACATAAATCAAGTAGAAACTAAGGTATTTTTGTTCCTATTTAACTATAAAATTTTGTTCTTAATTAGATTATAAATAGTTTAGTATATATTAATATAAAATTTAGCGTGAAAGTTGCAAATTTATATCAATAAATTTAGATTATCTATTATAAATTATTCATTGTAGATACAATAAAAAGTTAATTATTGACTTAAATATAAATTTAATAGTAACAAAATTCAAAATTTAACATCTTATTAAAATTATAATGCAATAAATTATTTATTGCACTGGAGTATGGGGAGAAGTTGTCACATGATGTTAGATGTGATGTTAGATTTCAAAGATTTAAAGTGTACTTAATTAAARAAGTCAACTCAATTAATAAAAACGAAAATTACAAGTTATTATTATATATATCATATTTACTATTACTTTAGTAAATTTACTATTACTATTACTTCTATTACTTYAGTATTTACTATTACTAATTACTTTACTATATTTACTATTCATCTTAACTGCACTTAAAAAAATGTTTGCACYTAAAGAGATTTGATTCCTCTCCTTTGATGAATCTGGAGTTGAAATAGATCTATGCTGGTAAATAGAAAACAGAAAATTAAATAGAAAAATTTGTAAATTATATTATCCTTTAAAAATGAAAACCTTAAAAAATGTCACATTGTAAACTCAACTATATATCAATTGATGTTTTTCTTAATTCGTTAATTTGTTGTATTGCTTTGTTAAAATATAAATAAGTTTTTTTATGATTATTTGGTACTTAGTAATAAGTTAAATGAGTAATCATGATTATGATTTATAATCCTTACATGCAGAGTCTTTGAATGTTCAAGAAAATAATATTCCTAATTTGTTGTATTGCCTTGTTGAAATATAAATAAGTTCTTATGATTATTTGGTATTAAGTTAAATGATATGTATGAGTAATTCACTGCTCAACAGCAGCAAGACATTGGGTATGAATGCAAAATGGTAATTCAAATTGTTTAGACAAGAGGTTTCTCATTTTCTATTATTTCTCATTCTTCTTAGTCAAACAAGAAAACTCAGATTTAATTTGCAATTTAATTGTAAACTTTATCAAATGCAAATGGAATAGTAATTAGAAACTCAGATTTAATTTACAATTTGATGGTAAACTTTATCAAATGCAAATGGGATAGTAATTATGGTCTTGTTGGAATTTGGCAAAGAAAGCAAAAACTCTATCATTGAAGTGTTTGTTAAAAGCCTTCACCCAAGAAAAACGTCTGTTAGAATTTGTATTCATTAAATTGGATAATTGCAGGAGATGAATTGGGTTGGACTCCATTGCTATTGCCTAGAAAAAATCTGATCCCGTTAGCTCAGTTGTGTGTATTGGTAGTGACATTGGAAGCTACTGTGGTGGACTCAGTACGTATTGGACCGAGTAGTCATTGGAAGCTACTGTGTTGGACTCAGCAATCAAAATTTAATTTTTATTATTAAAAAAAAAATGTTGACTTTTATTTTTATTTCACACAGTTTGACTTTCATTGGAAGCTACTGTGTTGGACTCAGCAAAGAAAATTTAATTTAATTTTTAGGACTTTTATTTTATTTCACACAGTTTGACCAAAAATGTTGATAATTAAAAATTTAGATTTACTTTATTTATTTTTTTCCTTAAATTTTCAACATTACAATTAATTGTTTCAGAATGTTTGAGACTGGTTCTAACTTCATTGGATTTTATATCGAGAAAGCAGAATTTCATATCCCACTTTATGTACCTTGATGTTGGTGGTATTGATTGTTGAACTCCTTTATCATGACCTTAGCAAAATTTACCCTTCACTCAAACCAAATCATTGATTAGGCATGTTAAGCTTTTTCTACCATATTATAAGGCTTGGAGTAGGCAGTTTCATAAAAATTGAGTGGTGTTGGCTAATGTCCCTAGAGGATAAGATCTCAATATAAACAATGGTGGAACATTACTTGTAAATTAAGTTTGTCATTTAAATGTTTTTGCTTATTTATTCATAATCCTTTATTTCAAAATTTCAATATTTTTTTGGAATCAGGGTTTGGAATCTTTAAAATATAATTTTTTCATTAAAATTTAAATATTTTATGTATTTTTTTTTAGTAAACTAAGTCATTAAAATCAGATCTTTCGATTAAATTTTAGCAAAACCAAAAGTCTCATCCACATGACGTTTTAAACAAAACCACATAATGAATTTGTTTTTTTCAAATCCTTAACTTGCAATAAAACTTATTGTCAAAAAGCTTTCAAATAGTTAAATTACAATAAAACTTATTGTCAAAAAGCGCAGCCAGAGAAGATTTTTGTTTGGATTTGACCACATACTTTACTTGATTTTAAAATCTCGCTTTCAATGCCAACCTCTCCTCACATGCTCCAACATACTCCAAAGTGATAGATAATTATTCACAGATGTACCACATAATGATTTTTTTTTCAAATCCTTAAACTACAATAAAACTGATTGTCAAAAAGCGCAGCCAAGGAAGATTTTTGTTTGGATTTGACCACAGACTTGACTTTATTTTAAAAGCTCGCTTTCAATGACAACCTCTCCACACATGCTCCAACATACTCCAAAGTGATAGATATATTATTCACATATATAGAATTATCAAATTTTATAGTAACATGGCTATTTGTAAAGTAGTGATAATGCTTTAATTAACAGATTATTGTGTGAATGAAAACCCTCAAAATCATCTTTGAATTCAAAGTGTCACTACCATGCCATCCTTTTCAGAACTTTTTTGGGATCAAATTTTTGGAAAAAAATTATAAAAAAAAATGTCTTTTATTTTGAGAACAACGAAGTGAATAAATTCATCCAGAATAACACTAAATAGATAAAATAAGATAAGATAATTTTATTAATATCTGATTAATGACCACAAAAGTAGGTCAAAGGGACTGTTAAATATAATGATTTCAATACAATACAATGCAAGAGTACCAAAAGATCTCCTATAAAAAGCGAGATGCAAAAAGTAAAGTGCAATAAGGTAGAGTAGTAGAAAGTGAGATCTACCTCGAGGCATGAAGAGCCCTCAGCCCCAAGCTCGGATACTTGCACTAAGCTCAAATCCTTGCACTTGTGATGGGGTGTATCATGGAAAGCNCTATAAAAAGTGAGATGCAAAAAGTAAAGTGCAATAAGGTAGAGTAGTAGAAAGTGAGATCTACCTCGAGGCATGAAGAGCCCTCAGCCCCAAGCTCGGATACTTGCACTAAGCTCAAATCCTTGCACTTGTGATGGGGTGTATCATGGAAAGCATTATGCACCATTGGCTTAGTGCATGGTTCCCCAAGTAAATATGAAGTACACAGGTCAGTTGATGCAGGTTTTCATGGAGGATGATGGTCCATTAACTTGCATCCATCCATTATCTTTTCCGGCTCACCATTTCCCGGCGAACCATGCATTGATTTCAGCCTGCGCGTGACTGCAGTTCTTTAAATGTGGTTGCGTGCTTCTCGATTTAGAGTACCAGCGAGTGAGAGGCACCTTAATTAATTGGTAAATGATCAGATTCGAAGTGATTGGGATTCAGTAAATGATCGGATTCGAAGTGATTGGGATTGGACGACACTATCTTGCTTTAATTCGTTTTACCTACTTATTACCAACCATTTTTAATGGGTTTTACCAACCCGCAATCCTGGTTCTGTGTAATTCGTGGTTACCATATTACCAACCATTTTTACTCGCGGGTTTTGTTTTACTAACAGACTTTTTCAATCCGAATTTATGCCCCGAATTAACTAGAGCATTTACCAGGATCTTAGCGACTCAAGGCAATAGCAGTCCACGTCTATCTCTGCCAGAAGCAGGAGCCAAGCTCGATCTCCCACCTAAGCATGCAGGAGCAAGCATTAACACGAAAACCAATATGCATATGCATCTCGTGGAAGCCCTAAAAATTCATACAGTGTGCAATTCTATAATCCGCCATTGGTCACAAAATGTTTGTCCTCCGCCTGTTTGCAAGCAGTAAGCTAATTCATGAGAATGTGATAGTGTAATGTCAGCATTTGAATTTAATTGTTTTTATGAACAGGGCGCTTGTTTGTTCGTCCTTTGAAACTCGAACAATTCTAAATAAAATAAGTATGGCCTAAAATCTGTACAATTAGGTTTAATTTTGTTAGAAATCATAACCTGCTATCCCACGCATATCCCACCACTTTAACCAGATTTCGATGCCTAATACGAGCCATGGTATAGAGATCCCTTTTAAAACATCGTTCCACATCCTTGGAGTTTTCTATCTTCATTGTTTTCACAACCACTACATTGCCATTGCTCAGAACGCCTATGTACACAGTGTTGATGTTGTTGCTTCCAATTATGTTATCGGCATTGAATGAGTTCGTCGCATTCTCTAAATCTCTTCTAGTAAACCTAAAAATCCGTAATAATATAAATCATAAAAATCTATTAGAAATTTGCATAATAAACTTAAAAGTTAATAACATAAACCATAGAAATCTATTGAAAATTTACATAATAAGCTTAAAAATCATATTAAACATTTAATTAGAATAGAAATCTATTTGAAAATTTACATAATAAACTTAAAATTCATATTAAACATATAAGCAAAGATGAAGACACCAATTGAAATATAACAAAAAATGGTTTTTACTTTTTTTAATTGAAATAAACTTTTGAAATACAATTTTTTTTTTTTTTTTTTTAAGTAAAACTTTTATTTAAAAAAAACATCAATAATGAAAATGTTTTCACTTCGGTTATATTTGTTTTTTCATTATTTTTTTTCAAATAAATTAAGTTAAGATATATATATATATTTTTATTTAGATAATCTCTTAAACTCAACATACGTGTTTTCTTCTTTATACATTTTATATTTCTCATTCACTCTCTTTCTTTCAATCTAAGATGCCATTTCTTCTTTGGCACTTTTCCACCAAAGCTTTCATCTATATTTTTTAAGGTTTCAATTTGTTATTGTGTGCTCTCCCTTTCTCTTTCTTTCAATCTACTATGTCATTTCTTCTCTAGTACCTAGCTTTTTATTGCCTGGACACTTTTCCACCAAAGCTTTCATCTATAGATTTTAAGGTTTCACTTTATCCTAGGTGATCTTCCTTTCAACATAAAAAATATATATTTATGAAATTATAATTATGATGATTTTTTTTTTGTTTTGTATTTTAATCTTATTTTAATTTTAATATATTGACTTTACATGAGGTTACTCATTTCATTCATATTAGTTTATAAAGTGCACCTAGCTTTTCTAAATAAAAAAATAGTTATAAACATCTACTTTCATAGAATTCTAAAAACTATCCTTAAATTTAAAATTGGTAAAGTGTATTACTCTTCAGTATGGAAAGGAAACAACCCAAATGCTAGTCTTAATCATATGGTGTACATGCACAAGTGGATGCACCATGTGTTGAGAGATGTGACATCCCTCCATGGATTTATATTGACAAAGAAACACACTAGTTTTTTTTATGTATGGTCATCATGCATGTAGTGGAAGTGATTATGTCTTACATTTCCATTATCCATTACAAGGTTGTTCCATTACATAATATTATTATTTCTAAATTTGTTCTTATTTTTTTTAGTCATGTGATAATCTATTTTATCATTATTGATAATCTTATGTAATCATTTTTATCATTTTTTTGTAAAAAAATAGTTTGGATAATAAAAATTCATATTCTCATAAAAATAGGATACTCTTGTTTTGTGGAAGCTTGGAATACCTTCAACTACAACCATAAAATCTTCTCTACTTTGATGTGTTATCCCACATTGATTGTAAGTACTAGTTGCAATAACTTAAAAAGTCAACATACCATGACCCTTATACCGATAGATGTGAGCACAAGCAAGTATGTCTACTACTAGTATAATAGTTGATTGGTTATGATGTTAGTATACTTACTTGATCGTACCTCCCTCCTCTTTGGGACATGTTTTATAGATACTTGCTTATACTTCCCTCCTCTTTGGGATRTGTTGTATAGATGCATATGCTTGTACTTATGTCCTCCTCTTTGAGATGTATTGTATAGATGCATATATATGGAACATAATTGTCACACTCGCACTTGGCACATCAAATGTATTCTCAATTGGCACATTATTTTTGTCACTAACTTATAGCATATTCCCTTATTGAATGCTCTATCTTGAGGTAGAGAATAGGGCGTTAAGTGTTTTAAGAACCAATGTATAGTGTGTCAAACCTCCATAGTAGACAATAATATGTTTGTGAAAATATCATGTTTAGTGTGATAAAGATAGAATCTCATATTCATACCATATTGTCATGTTAATTTTCCTAATCCAACTATGATACTTAAACATTTAAGACAACCACGCAACTTACATGTACTTTATTATGATAATGTTGGAGTAACAACTTGAAAGTACTTAAATTAAGCTACTAACCCAATTTAAAATTTAAAAAAAAATTATTATAAACTTGAAGGTATTTAAATAAATTGCAATGTTTGTGTTTGAATGTATTGAGATATATTGGAATATTTTTTTATGTGAAATATATGAAAAAAGTTATTTGATCATAAGTTTGAATCTATTGAAATATATTGGAATGTTTTTTATGAGATATATATGATAAATGTTATATTTAATGAATAAATATGTAAACACAGTTTTCATATATATATATGAATTATTGGAAATTTGTAGTCTAAGTTAAGATCTTGGGGATAGGTATCCAAACAACTCCCCGTTATCATCTCTCATTGAAACTTAGAAGTTGTGAAATAGGAAACCAAAAATCCTCTAAATCAAGCATTCCTACACCATAAGGTAGGGGGATACCCGTGAAGGGTCGAAGGTTGAGGTTTGGTTGTTCTGTGCACACCTCCTTGAGTCACCCAACTCTTGGAAAACATCTAGCCCGTGACCCATTTCTTAGGCCAAAAATCTAAATGTCGTGCTTGATTGAGGTAACTTGGTTTCCAAATATAGGTTTTTCTACACATGTGGCGGTTGTGGGCTGCGATCGCACCTCAATCAGATTTTGAACGGTTGTTGGGAAATATCGTCAATACTTTCGGGATATGCTCCCTTCACCCCTCATTATAACTGATTTTTCATACCTTCACTAGTTCCTCTTCTGGTGGATTCATGCCCCACTGTTGAGTGCTTTTGGAAGGCCCTGTGCTATTGAGGGGAAGGACGATACGTCTTTTAGGACACATGCAAATTTATTTTTATTTCCCCACGTGGATAAACCTCACTACCCTACATTGATGATTGATTGTTTTTTTTATGTAACATTGATTACATCCATCTTTAAGTAACATTGTTGAGTTAGTCCAAAAATACAAAAGGCACTTATTCATTTATTTCACTCATCGCAGCTCACATACATCTTTCTATCTAGTTCAACATCATAGGGAAACCACATAATCCTCATTGTTATAGGCTATTATTAAATCTACCCCCAATATTGGAAGGTATCCCCAACTTGGTTGAAACATCATCTCAGCCATCCCATACACCAGTGAGTGCAATTGTTTTAGGATCAACCTTGCTAGGTTCTACCTTGTTTGGCACCAACATCCCAAACAACCTACCCACTAGTCCTTCTTCACAATGAGGAGGAGCTCAAACTTCCTC
>SNQJ01S0009587.1:134022-153690 GCA_010110895.2 Picea sitchensis | reverse complement strand
TCCTCTTGGCTAGGTCTTGTTTTTTGTTATTTTTCTTTGGGTCCCTCTTGTTTCTTATCGAGAGGTTTTTTTATTGCCTTCTCGGGGATCCTTGGGCGAGGCATCTCTAGGTTTTATTTTCTATGGCTTTTATCTTTTACCAGTTGTTTTTACCCCCTGGGCCTTTAGCCCCTTCTTCCCACAGGATAAAGTGTAACCCCACAAATAGGTCATCCTAATGTCTGGACTAGGGGAATGGGATAGATGAATGGGAGATAAGATGTAAAATGATAATATGGTGGGAGCGAACGATGGCTCTTCAAAATCCCCCCTAGTGGCTAGCCAAAACCTATGGATACAAGCTTGCTAGGGCACCCCGTTATTTTCCCCAACCATGGTCAAGTGGGTTAGTGTAAGATCCAAGCAGTCGTCAGAAATGAAAGGAATCTGATGCATATATCTGAAAGTTATAATGATCAAACATGACACATACCATGATACCTGGTCCAATTACCTCATGGAGCAAGAGTCTTCTCCGATACAAGTCCAAGCCGAAGGTGATGGATGCTGCTGCTGCTGACAGGACAGGTCTGATGAAGAAGAAGAAAGATGGGCCCTCCAGAGCCATGCTCAGGTCAATCCTGCTCTCGGTACTCCATGTCTAGGACCTGTGGGCCTCGAGACACAGGATGCGTAGACTACCGAGACATGATCTCCTAGTTATCCCTAAATCGGGGATCATGACCCCCCCATCAAAAGCTGCTCAATCCCACCCACGATGCGCTCGCACTCTAGGATATAAGCTTGGTGAAAAGAAATCCGGAAGGAACTGGAAGCGGGGCATGTGCTCATAACCTCCTTAAATTTCTCAAAAGTCTGTGTGACTCATGGAGTCCGAAAATCACCCTTCTTGGTTAGATCTGTGAGTGGTACCCCCAACTATGACAAACCCCTGACAAACTGCATGTAGTAACTGCGTAACCTAAAGAATCCCTTCAACTCTATGAGGTTCTTGGGTGTTTGCCAATCCAAAATGGCCCCGATATTCTCCTAATGAAACTGTACTCCCTGCTCACTAATGATATACCCCAAGTACAATAATTCTCTCATCCCAAACTCACACTTGGACTCCTTTGCATATAATGACTGTGCCTCCATAATGCCAAAGACCTCCTCCAAGTGTACCAAATGCTCAACCCATGTCCTGTACGTAAGAAATCAATATATTGTCGAAGAATACCAAAGGTACTTCCTCAACTGCCCACTGAAGATGTGATTCATGCAAGATCGGAATGTGGGCTGGTGCATTGGTCCATTGCTGACATGACCAAAAACTCTAAGTGCCAAAAATGACATTGGAAAGTTGTCTTCTCTATGTCCTATTCTTGGATGCTAATCTGATGATATCCTAACCATAGATCAATTTTGGTGAAGAAAACTGTCCCATGCAACTCTTCTGTCAACTCATCTATGTGCGTAATGGGGTACCTATTCTTGATCGTCCTCTTATTAAGGGCTCTGTAGTCTATGCACATCTCAATGTGCCATCTTTCTTCGATACTAATATGTTGAAAGAAAAAGGACTACGTCGGTGAGCTTTGGTATGCCCCATCCCAAGCAATTCCTTGATTGCTTTCGATCTTGTCCTTGAATCTTTTGGGGTGTCAATAGGGCGCAGTGATCACAGGTGTAGCCAGTACCTCACAACTCAATATTAGTATGCTCAAACTCCTATCTGGTGCCTCCACGGTGGTATACATTGGGCTCTTGTAGCTCATCTTGACTCGAGCTCTACGATCTGTGGATAGTAATGCTCTACCCTCTGAATCGCTTCAGTTGGTGATCAGACACTTCGGTGCATATGCTACATCATTGTGTGGAAGATCCGCTCCATCTTCTTCGTTGATACTACCACGGGTGCTCCTAGCGGACATACCTCTCAATACTACTCTCGACCCGTTGGCATCTCTAAAACTCATGGTCAACACCTAATAGTTGAACCCAATCTCTCCCAATGAATATATGTCTTGTACTAACATTGCATCACGTATCACGGCCGGGTCAACTACATAGAAAGTATCCATCAGGAGATTGTAGTTGCCTAGCTTGACTTATCTAGGTCTGGAACCATATCAAGCATGTCATGGTATATCCATCTTCCACTGCTACATGAAATCCCTCAAACTCCTCGATTATTGTAACCCCCTCCTGGTTACTAAGGATGCATCAATGAAATTGTGGGTGGCCCACTATCTACTAAAGTTGTCATGCGTTACCCCTGTACAAGACCCTTGAGCACGAGTGTTGTACCTGATTACTCTGGAAAGGGTTGCTATGGTCCCCTTTTTCACCTCTCTGCGAGGTTTTCTCTCCTCCTTTGGGCGTAGCCGACTGTGTCTGAGGTTTCTTCGGATGTCGCTATGGCTCATGTGTAGGCTCATCCTCCGAGTCATTGTCTACATGTGACCGATCTCCTCCTCCTTTGCTTGATTCCACCTCAATGTAGTGGTTCTGTCCCTTTCCAATACACTTAGATGCCACAGAGACCCTTGGGTCTCTGTAAGAGAAGCAAAACTTCTTCCTCATCAATTCTCGTCTGGTGTCATCGTCTAACTTGGGCTTACCCTTCCAATCCCTCGGAGGATTCTTCTGATCCTTGTCTCGTGGTACAAAGGGTTTGGTAAGGTTTTGGGTTTCAACGTTGAATCCCCCATGTCTCTCGTGCAGACAATGGCCTCCTGTAAGGTGTAAGGCTTGAAAGCCTTAACCGGCCCCTCGGTGGCTCCATCGCGATACCCTCGGTGAACAACATCTAAATCATTATGTAAATATATCGTCGGCCACTTCCTTGGTTGGAGCACTCTTTGATGAAAGCCTCAACTGACCCTGTCTTGTTTGTCTCAACTGTGTAAGATCCACGAAATGGAGTTCTGGATTCCTTCTATCAAACCTCTCCATCAACCTCTCGGTGAACTCCAAATATGATGTAATGTGGCAGTGACCCAAAGTCACCATCCGTACCACCACTCGTGGGCCTCCCATCCAAGTGCAAGGTGGCGAACCTAATAACCCGACTTTGTCATCGGGTTGAGCTTGAAATATGTGTCAAGCTTATGTACCCATGCTTGAGATGAGCATCGTGATGACACGTCGAAAGTAGGAATATTCATCTTTCCCACCTTAATGAAGTCCATATTCTGAGTCTGCGCATTGCCCCTTTGTTATCATTTGCCGCCTTATACACACCTTGGAGACATGGAAGAAATCTTTAATCTTCGGTGTGTCCTTGGAGGGACAAGTGAGAGTTAAGGTGATGTCACCTAATCTCAACTCTTAGATCTAGGCCAAGTACTAAGGCTTTGAAATATACTAGAATTACAAAATGAAATCTAGGAGTTTATTATTCTTTTAAACCATCAACCATAAGCCCGATAAAACATGAAATAAACATTCACCGCGATATATAATCAATAAGCATATACTTGCATCAAAGGATACTAAGAAACAATTGTTAGATACAAGTTTCGGTAAATTAAGTAGATAACCAAAATTGAAAATGAAGCCTGTGACAGCTTTGTTGAGTGTGAAAATTGAGACCGGTGCCTTAAAGGTAATCGTGGGCAGTGTAGTTCGTGTGTTTTATTGGGATAAATTGATGTTTAGTTAATGCAAATGGTTTGGGCCTCCTTGGAGGTTAAGTCTTTGTTTGGAAATTTGCGGAGAGCTTTGCCGAAACCCAAAAGGTATCACCAGTAAAACTCACTCAAAACGCTGGATGTCCAAAACGGGAGGAAGCCAGGGCCAGAGGGCCATGCCATGAGGTCACTTCAAGGAATTTTTCTGTGCATTAAGTTAACTACTTTAGAGGTTGTCCTAATTATCAACCACTGACTAGCACAACATGTATGAAACTTACTTCCAATTGGTCGAATAGCTGGCTGGAAGAAGTCGAGGGGGCCACCATGCTTGTGGTAGATAATTTGTTTATTTACTTAACAAGAAAATAAATGGCTTGAGATTGAAATGTGAGACTAATTACTAATCCATATTGACCAGGCCTCTTCTACGGTAGGGGATGGTTTATTGCCAACTTGAAATTGCAAAACTAATCTAGCGATTAAATGTTACTTTCCAAATTAAAATCTAATCTAAGTGTTGTGGTTAAGATATATTGATTGGTTACTTTAACTTATGCTGAAAAGAGAAAAGCGAGAAACCAAAACTTGAACACACCACCACACTACCAATCCCCTAAAGGGAGGCCGGAACTGGGCACTATGAGGCCCGCTTTTATTGCTTCCTATTACAATTGAGAAACTAAGTTCTCTTTTTTCTCTTTTAGGACTTTTGGATCCTTGAAAATTGGATCAAAATTGAAGAAAATGATTACAAGGGGTCCTTTGAAGGTCTTGGTCTTCAAGGGTTCCAACTTAGGCTAAATTTTCTTCACTTTGGCTTTGATTTCACCAGAGCTTCCCCTTGTTTAAGGATGGGCCTGCTAAAAACCAACAAAAGAGTTAGAAATGTTGTGACTCTTTAAGCAAATAACATGAAAGGAAAATACTTTAGAAAACAATTTCTAAAAAAATTATTTCTTATGACAAATGCAAAATTTTAAGGACTTTTTGAGGCTTTAAATGAAACTAAGCTAGGCTCTTTTTGAGCTTTTACGTTTGCTAAAACAGTAAGCTAAAACTCCTAAATAGCTAGATCTACAAATGCAAACTTAGAGCAACTTTCTACCTTAAAAAAATTGTGAATTTAAGGAAAAGTGCCACAAAACTACTTAGATCTATCCTTTGAATAAGAAAGAATTTGAACTGGATCTAAGACTCATGCATGCAACATTAGATAATAAAATTAACCTTTGAAATCGATTCTAAATGACATGCAAGAGAAGTAACCAAACGATTTTCTTTAGAAATAAAATAGAGAGGAGGAGAGAGAGCAAGCTTATGTTTGGAATATCTTTGGGCTATGGGGTCCTTCTTTGGTGAAGTGAAGAGGGATCTTCTTCAAATGTCTTGAAGAAGTAGAAGCATCAATCTAGAACCTCCTAATCTCCAAGTAGAGCATCAATTACTTCAAAATCCTTGCACAATAAGAGGTTAGAATATATGGTGCCACCTACAAGCAAGAGTTCAATACACAATTAGTTAAGCAAAACAAATTACAGTTGGAAGCCCTTCTAATAGATAAACAAAGGATTACTAATCAAGCATGTATTATTCCCTATCCAAGTAAGTAACAATACTTCTACAAAGGCCAGTTTTAAACCACAATATAATAGCATAAATCCACTGAGAAACAACATCACCTCATTTACAAGCATCCACACATTTGAACAATCCACGAATCTTGACCTCCAAAGTCTTCCTTTTATTCCAATATGAAAAAATTATTACAATAAGAATGATACAATAGGCGATTCTTCTCAAGCTCCAACTAGCTAACAATTGGAGAGAATGCTCTTATTTATACAAGTTTGGGTGGAGATCCCAATGGGGAGGAAACATGACAAGTCTGCAGTAGCATCTCTTGATGGGGAAAAAGTGTAAGAGGAGGAGGGGCGATTTGTAGCCCTCTCCTCATGCCAAATGTTCATTTGACTGCCACATTGCAGCCCTTAGATGAGTCACAAATTTAGGAGGAGATCCTTCTTGGAGAATGCACCACCTCAAGGAAGAGGTGTGCACCTCCTTTTGAACACATGCTCATTCACCATGATGTATGTCTTTAACCATGCCATTGATGCATCATACATATTCCTATGGGCACCACCTTGCCTTTTGGGCATTTACTAACTCAAACATGTCCCCCCATGTTCCTTTATTTTTGCCCTTGCTGATTTTTTATTGATTTTATTTGACTTTTTGGGTTTTGAGAGTAAAATTAATTTTAAGTGATTAAAAATCACTAATTTTACTCAAACAAGGTGGAGTACTTAGGTAATATGGATGCTCTAGTTCCAAAAATGAGCACCCAGGTAGCATATTAAGTCCCCTAGTACCCCTTTTTAATACATCTTTATTTTTTAATTAAAAATTGCAGAATTCGGCAATTTTTGAATGCTTGAAAAAATTAAAAAAATCCTAGGGGGGACTTAACACATTTCCGTAAGACTCTAGAAGGATGTTCAGCATGGTAATATACATTAGACACTAGAGTTAGATCCATTATGAAGCCTAACCATGGGCATATACTCCAGCTTTGGAGAGATTGAGTGAAAAAACTCTTAAATTATAAATTGCCTTAAAATGGCAAGATATAAGTAAGAAGTAAAAAAAACACTCTGAGTATAACTCATGCTTAAGACTTAAGGTGGCTAAGACCTTTTACTGAGTTCATCATTACAACATCTCTTATTACAATTTTATGGAAATGTAAAGAGAGAAAAAAGATTGGTCTTTATATTAGAATTTCGGAACTCTGAACTTCTG
Organism: Picea sitchensis; assembly: GCA_010110895.2. Lineage (NCBI taxonomy): Eukaryota > Viridiplantae > Streptophyta > Pinopsida > Pinales > Pinaceae > Picea > Picea sitchensis. The sequence continues at coordinate 147,271 of SNQJ01S0009587.1, read as the reverse complement.
ATTTTGAACAATAATGTTCAAACTTTGTGACTCATTTGGAGTCATCCTAGTGGTGATGGATAATAACACCTCCCTAGGCACAATTAGAGTGCCTAATCAGACAATAATGTAGAAAACTCATATTTGCATGGAACTACGGCTGATTAAAATAGTCTCATGCAGTACTCCCCAAATGGGTCTGTGTACTGCATGTCCCAATCGGCTATCCTCTTCATGCGCCCTAGTTGTCAGGCCTCGACTGTTGTCCCCCCTAGAACTGAGGATATAGATGTCGAGGAATCCTCTTGGATGATGTATAGGTATGGATAGGTGAAGGGTGTCCACTTGCTCCAGCTTGAGATCCACTGGAGCCACTGGGCCCATCTCCCTGGTGTCCTCTTGAATCACTCGCTCCTCCTGCCGCGTTTCCATCCATAGTGCTCACATTGTGTTGAATCATCTGTGTGTCAATGGTCATTTTTGTTATGGCGTTCATCATATCCTGTTGTCCTCTAGCTAGGTCATTCAAGATGGCACAACGTGTTATTCCATGTTGTGCCTCGGGGCCTTTCCCCTTGTCCTCTGGAATATCATGTCTGTCACCCATATTACCTCCTGATCCGACCTCTGTATCCGAATTGATATGATATCTGTCTCTGGCTCTGTATCTGAATGAGTGTGGAAGGGAGTGTAGTCCCTTTGTTCCTGTCTCTTTTGTCTCTACTATGTCCTTTGCGGTATTGAATGTACTTGTCTCCAATATGACCTCGACCCTCTGGGTATTCTTCACATGTTCCCGAAATCATGGGGTCATTAGAAGCACTTCTTCATAGGCTAGAAGGAAGAAAGCTCTGATACCACTCAAATATCCATGATCCAACTGATATGGATATCTACTACTAATGATGTTTAGGCTCACGGATCACGATACTCTAGGGGTTTTAGGATCGTTTAATCCTCTTTAATCTTAAATGCGTGAGGTGATTTTGCATGTGTGTTCAGATAGAATGATGTTTTACACTTATATCATGCATGCGGGTAATAAAGGACCAATACAACTCAATAACATGTAGTATGTGAAATAGCAGGAAATACAACTTGCATGTGGAAAGCAGAGAACTAATCATCAACTAGATCTCATGGATCATCTTTGGAATAAAATGAAAAATAACATAAAATACCCTTGATCAGAAGGTGAATGGATCAACAACATGCACAGAAAGATCGACTACACCCATGCAGCAGGAAGCTCGACTTAAAGCTGCTGCGAAAGGAATGATATTTTCCAGTGGCTATACTCATTGGTCGGCCTAAAATTGTCCCCAAAGCTGTCGCGCCTTGGACTCCTAAGCTCCACCGTGATATCTAACGGTGAATATTGCCTCTTGAAGCTCTAAATGGACCACGGATGGGATCCCCGGGGTTCGCACCTCACGGAGCTCCCAGCAATGTGTCCTAGTGGTTCCACTGTCAGAATCAGATGATACTTGTCTAAAAATGAGAGCCCCAGCCTCCTCTGTAATGGGTGAGTGTTTCCAGGATCGATCGGTGGAAGCTCTCTGGAAACCCAGTGTTACCTCATAAGTGTTGCACACTTCTGGATGGTGATGCACCACGAGGTTGATTCCTCCGTCGGAATTTGATGATTCATGGCTCAAAAGAAACTTCTAGCTCCCTCTCAAGCTGGGTGAGAAGGATATGACAAGATTTGCTCCGGTCTTGTCCAGCTACACAAAATTGTCTCTTAAACCCTTGCGCCCTCATTGGCTGCGCTGCGCCTTGACTAAATTGGGTGCAGCCAGATCCACGATGTAGCGCAGTGAAATACCAAAGATGGTATCTTCGTTAGGCTAGGGTGTGTCTTCCAACGCCGAAACCAATGCGGGGTGGTGGTTTCCTCTAGAAATCCACAAAACATCCAATAGGTCGACTTCCTCCTTTGGAACTTGCTTCTCAATTCACAAATCAATGATAAAGAGGAATTGGGTCGAATTTCTCTTCTTATACCTTCCCCGATTTAATTTGTCGTTGAAATCACTTAAACTAGGCACCTTTCCTCCTAATTTGGTATGAATAATTAATTAGGGTCTACCTTAACACCCTTTTCTTCCTATTTCTTCATTGACTTTGGCTTAAGTGATTTTTTCTATGCTTTTGGCTTAATTCATAGACATGCTATTCACCCTTATTTCTCCCTTTGTTCCCTTGTTTGTGCCCAACTATAGTCTATGAAGACGTATAGACTACTAAGACACTCCCTGGTGAGGCTATTCTTGGGAATGGGACATCACAGAGGCTGGGTAGGTCTTTTAACAACCTCCAATCTATCATGAAGATTTATGCCCCACTTTTTAGGGATAATTAGGAGATTATGTCGAGGCCCACAAGTCCTAAACATAGAGTACCGAGAGAAGGATTGACTTTGCTGCCTTAATACGGAGGGCCAACTTTTCTTTCTTCCAACACCTTTATCTTGTCAGCGGCGGCAACATCCATCACTCTCGGCTTGGTCTTGTGGGAGATGGTTCTTGCTCCATGGTCATTAGTCCAGGTATCATGGTATGTGTCACTTTGATCATCAAAACCCTTGAATATGTGCATTTTATTCCTTTTGTTTCTAACAAATGCTTGGATCTACACTTGCCCACTTGACCATGTGCAGAGGGGTGACGAGGATGTCTAAGTAAACTGTGTCATGGGCTTTGGTTTGTCCTTGGGGGATTACGAAAATCCATGGAGTCACGCTCCCATCCTGACACCACTTTTTCATCTTGCTTCAGCTCACTTATCCCATTCCACTTGGATAGAACCTTTGGGTTGACCACACGGTACCCATCTCGTGGGAAGAAGGGGATGAAAGCCCAGGAAGGTAAAAGCAAGGTGGTAAAGATAAAATCCTAAGAATAAAACCTCGATATGCTTGACCCAGGGATCCCCGATAAAGCAATAAGGCTTCTCAGCGAGAAACAAGAGGTACCCGGAAAAGTAATGAAACAAGACCTAACCAAAGGATAAGGGGTCTCATCACGAGAACTTGACCCTATTAGGTCCATGGGTACCTACTGGTCATAGGCGTTACCACCGGTGGTTACTACGCCCGGTAGTGACTCTTAGTTGCATGGCCAAGGAAAGGGGTCTCATCATTGACCTTCTCATTTGTGAAAGTACTTGTGGAATTACTTATTTGTCACCAGCAGTCCTGCCTTGAGGGCAATGTCCCAAATTAAGTCTTGAGCCAAAGATAAAAGAATAAAAGATTGAAGAATGGGTTTGGAAAAAATGCATCGGAGCCGAATTTTCTTCGCCTTCTAAAGAGGCACCCACAGTGTTTTATTTTGCATCCTTGGCCCTCATTGCACCCACACGCTTGGACATCCCCTGACCACATCACCCCACTTACATGGCTTGGATGGGGTCTCTTCCAAAAACTTTCCTCTTCCAATGGACAATAGCCCAATAAAACACCTTATCCTTTTCTCCAGACTTCTATTGCAGGCTTGTGTAATGTCTTTGAGCTTTGAATTGATGTATTAGGATTTTATGCACATGTTTAATAATATTGATGATGAAGAGATGTGATTGACATTGCTATGATCCACATGATTGATGAGCTCATGGAGGGCGTGGCTGTTGATGTGCGGGATCATGCCCAACAGACAGGTACACATTTTGGGCCCAAATTTTACATGGGAGATGGTCGGTTCAAGCCTCCATGGGGTTGAGCCCACATCGGATGGATGTTAGGACCCCATCCAAGGGGGCAAAGGCAGAGATGGATCCCGGGGGCTTTGCAGGAGGAGGGAGGATGCTCCACCCGGAGGCACCACAGCGAAGCTTGACCTAGGGGGATTGGTCCTTTTTCAGTGGGGCGTTGGCCTTGGAAGGCCTAAGGCATCACCATGATGATACGGCGTCATCCAACCTTATGGATGTCTTGGTAGGCAAACTGGTGTGTACGTGTGGCGGGTTGGAGAAGCGAGAAGGGCTAGCGTTTTGGTCGAGATCTCCATTTTTCCCTAGAAAGGGATAACGTCTCCATTAGAGGGGCTTGACGTCTCTTTTAAGCTTGATTAGGGTTTTAATTTCACATTTTAATACAAAACAATATGATTTTTGTGTTTTGGCCTTTGTCGGCCTTTTTTAATGACCTAAAATGTAAATTTAGGTCATGGTACTGTATAAATGAAGGATTTTTACCTTCATTTTTTTCATGATCTCACACTCACTCATTAGTGAGATGCAATTCGCCCTCTCTTGGGTTATTGGGTGAAATTGTGAGGCACACTTGTTGAAGGAAGACTTTCTTGGCATATTTTGGCATTTCTCTTGATGGAAGGTGTTACAACTAGGGTTTTGCTATGCTTTTCTTGGTGATATGTAAGTGAATTTATTCAAAACTTAGCAGTTGAATGGTTGTATTATTTCGCAAATAGTGTGCCAATTTATTTGAATAAACCCTAGGTGACAATCACACATCGGTGGTCCTTGTTTCATGTCCCCATTGAGAGATTTTTCAACCATTGTTTGCAGAGGGGAGAGCCTAGCCCATTAGCTAGACTCTTCTTTTTCTCTTTTTTGCTAGCCGTTTCCTTTCCTGAGCTAAGAAGGAGAAGAGATACAAGGCTAGTTCCCCTACACCTTGAGAATCGTTTTCCCCCTAGGGTTTCTTTGGTGAAGCCTTGTTGTAACACTTTGCTTCTCAAACCCTCTTGTCTTGGTTTTATGCTATATCTTCAACTAGCCGCAATTTCCATTGAGTTAAGGAAGGAGGAGAAACCGCAGGGCCTAGTTCCCCCTACACCAAGGTGAACCTCTCTCCCACAGGGTTTTGACTTTGAGGCCTTGCTTTAGCAACATAAATCTTCTCCATCTAGCCCTTAGCCATACTATCTTTTGATCCTTTAGTTCTAGTCCTTCACTTTTGACTCCATTAACCTAAGGCCCTAGTCTAGGAGCCCTCTTGTTTTGAAGTAGGAAAAGTCACAAATAATACTCTCAAAACCTTGAATCAAACCCTAACTGCTAACCACAACTTGGAACTAACCTAACTAACCTATTGTTTGTCGTCATCTCTAGTTATAATATCATTGAATTAGCGATAGCGTTTTTCCTAATAAACAATTGAATGGTGGATTGAATAAAGTGTTGATTTGTTACATTGAATGCCACATCGTTTTAACATGTATTGAAGAAGTGACATATTTATCATTGCTATTTTACAAACATTGACCTCGTCAATATATATTATCGGTGCTTATATGTGTGTCAGGATAGTCATTGATTTTATGGAGGACTAACCAAGTAAAAGCAAGCTTGCATATATGAGGTTATTGTTGCTTTGTTCTCGAGAAAGGATACTTCTTGGTTATTACTTCAGGTTATCTTTGGGGCTATAAGATGGACTTTAAGTTAGGTGGTGACTTGTGAGAGGATTACTATCACTGCTCTTCAAGCCTTGCCCTTCTCAAACCCTTAGGTTGTTGGGGACGTCTCCCTTAGGCTTTACCTCCCTAAATAGAAAGAACATTCCCATCGGTGTGATGGGTGGGATTGGTTCGATTATGCTAGTTTGAATCTTTAAACTCTAGCCTTTTATCCTTGCTACAAGCTAGATAACAGGAAGGACTCCCAACTTCACTCAGCGAGGGTACTCAAATGAGTCCCTAGGTAATGGCTTGGTAAAGATATGCAATGTTCTTTGGAAGGAATATATTCTAATTTAACCACCTAATCTTGAACTTGTTCTCTGAGAATTGTGTGTTGATGGGGATATGCATAGTTTTAGAGTGTTGAACAAGATTTTTGGAGAGATTAATAGCACTTGTGGTAGCCGCCTGAAGAAATAGGTTGATAAAAAGGAACTTGAATATCCTTGATATTCATCTTTATCCACAACACTTGCATACGGTTGAATCTTTACTTGACTACTCTCTCTGCCTTGATTGTAGAGAAATGGAAGTTTGTTTCTTCTTGTTGGGATACTAAACAATTGCCAAGGAAGAATGCACCTCACTAGTGCTTTTCTATCATCAATACTTCCTTCCCAATACGCATCTGTATAGCTCTACGAAGCGAGGTGATGCATGTTTTGGATCTACTGATCCATAATCAATAGTGCCTTGCAAATACTTGAGATATTCTTTTGACTACAGAACATGAGTTTCCTTAGGATTGACTTGAAATCTACCTAACAGTCCCATTGCGTGTATGATGTCAAGACTTGAAGCTATGAGATAGAGTAAACTACGTATCATAGACCTGTACATGGTCTAATCTACTTATGGGGCATCATCATTCTTGCTAAGTTTACAACTGGTAGTCATTGGAGTGCTTATTGGTGTAGCGATTTCCTGCAAATTTCTTCAATATTTCGTTGATATATTTACCTTGAGCAATGAAAATTCCCTTTTCTGATTGATGAATCTTTAACCTAAGAAAGAAGGGGAGTTCTCCTAACATGAACATCTCAAACTCTTGCTACATTGCGGTACAAAATTCTTACTCATCAATTCAATATTCTTGCCAAAATAATATCTTCAACATACAACACAATAATTAATAGATCATTACCTTCGACCTTGATGTATAAGTTGTTATCAAAAGTTATCTTTTTGAATCCTTGCTGGTGTAAATGCATCTCCATTCCTATAATACCAAGCTCTTGGAGCATATTTTATCCCATCTGAGGGCTTTCTTTTAAGCAACAGGACATAGTCCCTTTTTTGCAATGCGACTAACAAAATCCTTTTGGTTGCTCCACATAAAATTATTCCTCAAGATCACCATTCAAAAATGTTGATTTGACGTCCATCTGGTAGACTTTGAATTTTTTGTAGCATGAAAAAGCCAAAAACATCTTGATAGTTTCAATTCTTGCAACATGATAAAAAGTTTCTTCAAAGTCCACTCCTTCGACCTGAGCATACCCTTTGCATGTCTGGCCTTGTTTTTGATTGTTTGTCCATCTTCATTTAATTTGTTTCTATATACCCATTTAGTGCCAATTACATTCTTGTCATTTGGTCTTGGGACAAGATCCATGTCTTGTTTTTCTCCATTTGTTCTGGATTCTTCATTCATGGTTTTCACTCAATGGTCATCCTAACTTGCTTGCGTAAAATTCTGGGGTTCAATCATGGACAATAGTGCAAAGTTTGTAGAGGTAGATGTATCTATAATTTTTCTTCTAGTTTGTACACTTTGTTTCCCTTATTTCAAAGTCACGACTTTTCACGGATAATGTTTTGAACTTATGCCTTGATGGGGGTCTTTAGGTACGTGATGTTCCATTCTTTCCTCTTCTTACGAATCCTTTGTTTTCGATCCTCATTCATGCTTGTCATCTTGTGGCTCATCCTTGATCTTTGGTGTCTTACTAGATGAAATGGTCCTTCATCTACCTTTACGTCTATACTTTCAACTATCTTGTGGAGTCTTTTGTTGTAGCACTTGTATCCTTTATTTTTGGAGGAGTATCCCAACATGATACCTTCATCAGCTCTAGAGTTAAACTTTCTAAGTTGTCCTCATTTCTTTAATGTAGCATTTGCGCAAATATTTTGAAGTGGTTTATTGATGTTGGTCTACAATGCCATAGTTCATGGGGGGTTTTATCATTGTTTACTCTTATGTGTGCCTTATTGAGAACGTTGATAGCAGTTTGAGCAACCTCTCACTTTGGGTACCGATTCATCAAGCATGGCTATGCCCATTTCTTGAAGTATTTTTTTCATCCTTTCCACTACTCCATTCTCATGAGGGATTTTGGCAATAATATTTGTCTCTTGATCCCATGTTTTCACAAAAATTGTTGAATTCATTAGATGTGAATTCTCCTCCTCTATCCGACCTTAGGCATTTGATTTTTAGTCATTTCATTTTTCTACATTGCTTTGAATATTTTGAATTTTTCAAAAGCCTCAAATTTATACTTCAACAATCCAACCCAAACCATTCTGGTATAGTCATTAATTAACAGAATGAAATATCTTTCACCTCGAGGGGATTGTGTACTAGTAGGGCCACAAATATATGTATGAATCAACCCAAAATATTTTGGGTACTTCTGATTCATCAAGCATGGCCCTGGCCATTTCTTGAACTGTTTTGTTCATCCTTTCCACTACTCCATTCTCATGAGGGATTTTGGCAATAGCAAACTGTCTCTTGATCCCATGTTTTTCACAAAAATTGTTGAATTCATTAGATGTGAATTCTCCTCCTCTATTTGACCTTAGGCATTTGATTTTTTAGTGCATTTCATTTTCTACCTGTGCTTTGAATATTTTGAATTTTTCAAAAGCCTCAAATTTATGCCTCAACAATCCAACCCAAGCCATTCTGGTATAGTCATTAATTAACGGAATGAAATATCTTTCACCTCGAGGAGATTGTGTACTAGTAGGGCCACAAATATCTGTATAAATCAACTCAAGAGGTCGAGTACTAGAGTCTTCTCTAACCTTGAATTGAACTCTTGATTGTTTTCCAAACGGACATGACTTGCAGACAGTATTCTCGGGTTTGAAGATCTTAGGCATATCTCTCACATCATCTTTTCTTCCTAACTTAACAAGCTGATTAAAACTAAGATGACCTAGTCTTTTGTGCCAAAGCCATCTCTCATCAGTTTTACCGATGCCACATTTTTTTTTGCCTTCTTCTAGAACATACACATTCCCTGAAGTTTCGACTGCCTTAACAATAGTCTTCCTTGTATTCGCATCCATTACCTTACAACCTCTTGAATGAAAAAGAACATTGTGTCCTTGGTCATACATTTGACTTACACTTAATAAGTTATGTTTTAGACCATCAACATACAACACATTCTGTGCTTTGGCCTTTCCCTTTTTATCTTCATCACAACATGTCCTTTTCCTTTGATTCTGGCTGGAGCATTGTTTCCAAAAGTGACATTACCACCTTTTTCTTCAATTAGGAATTCAAACTTATTTTTGTCTCGTCATGTGCTTGGAGCAGCCACTATCAATGTACCATTAATTTTCTTGATTTTTGGCATATAGAGCTAGTCCACAATTTTCTTCACTTCCATTTTTCTTCCTCCAAACCTTGGCAAAATATTCTTGTCTGTCTTGCCTAAAGATAGGCAGCAACTTGTTTCTACATTCACTTGCCTTGTGTCCAAAATTATTGCATATGTGGCATTCAGGGTCATTTAGTAAAGGAGAGAAGGAATTATTGAAAGAATTTTGAACCATGACCTTTTGAGGTTTGTCCAAAGTATACTTCTGTTATCTCTTTCCTATACTTCTGTTATATCTAAAAAATCTGCAACTTACAGCCTTATGTCCAAAGTTGCCACAAGAGAAACATTATCCATAGAAAAAAATTGGATGCCTTGGAATAAAAAACTTACTTGTAGGAATCGGTCTTTGTCTGCCAACTTGATAAGATTCAGGCACCTGCTGCTTTCTTGCTTCATAGTTGAGCTGACTCAGTTTTGGTTGCTTCTTCTTTTCATATTTTTCTTGGTTAGGCTGATTGTTGTTTCCCTTGAGAGCATTTGCATAGCTTGTTGGCTTCTCATTGGCTGTCATGCTGGTGCTTGAATCACCTTTGACAATTCTTAGACTTTCCTTATATCCCAGCCTTGTCTTGTCATCCGGTGATCTATGGTTGCTTAGAATGTTATCTAGAGTTTCAGATCCTTTTATGAATTTTATTTGAGTTTTGGATTTCTCTAGATATTTTAAGGAAACTATTTTTGCTTCTAGTTTGTCACAAATATTCTGCTTTTCTTTTATCTGATTTATCAATGCTTCTTCCCTTCTTTTGGCTTCTTTTAGCTGAATTTTTAAGATGACTATTTCTTTGTTGACCTTACTGTCTTTGTCTTTGTAGACCTGCAACTGTTCTTTTCTTAGTCTATTCTTTTTCTTGAGTCGGGAGATTTCCTCCAAAGCACTAATGAGTTCTCCTTCCATGTCTACTAAAACTTCACACTCTTCTATGTCTGTTTGATCAGATTTTTGCTGTTCCAAAGCCATGACAAGTTTTTCATCATGAATTACATCTGGCTCATCTTCTTCTTCGTCAGAGCTGCTGCTATCCTCCTTTGAATAAAAATTGTTCGTTTTAAAAGAGTTTTTTAAATTGCTAGGTTTATCCTTGCCTTTTCTTTCCTTTTCGTTGGGGCCATTTCCTTTAAAAGGTCATTTAGAGGCAAAATGACCAACTTTACCACAATGAAAGCATTTAAATCGTAACATACCTTTATATTTTCTAGATCCCCTCTTCAACTTCCTCACAAAGTTAGCTTCTTCTTCATCTGAGAAGTGTTCTGATGAATCATGATCTTGAGATGTTGATGATTTGGCTGATGCTTTGAAGATTGCATCCTTTAGATCTAGTTGTTCTTTCCTAGTTTTTATCTCATAAGAAATCATAATTCCATGGAGCCTATCCATAGTCAGTTTGTCTAGTTCATGTGTTTCTTCTATAGCTGAGACCTTTGCATCAAGTCTCGAGGGAAGATATCTCAGTACCTTCTGAACCACCATAGCTTCTTTAATTTCCTCTCCTAGCCCTTTCATGGTGTTTACAATCTCATCCGCTCTGAGAAAGAAACCTGCAATATTTTCATCTTCACTCATTCTTAGGCTTTCAAACTGCATTATGTGAGCTTGAAGTTTGGCCAACTTTACTTTCTTGTCTCCTTCATAACTGTTTACCAGTTTGTCCCATATTTCCTTTGTGGATTCCAACTATATCACTTTAACAAATTATGTTTCTGGCATCTGCAAGTCCTCCTTGGATAGCATTCATAGCTTTTTCATTACTATAGTAATATTTCTTACCAGCTTCATCAGTTGGAAGAGTAGTTGGGATTTTATAACCATATACCACACTCTGCCAGACTTCCATACCAAGAGACATCAAGTAGGTCTTCATTCTGATTTTCCAAAATGCAAAATTTGTTCCATTGAACATATGAGGTCTGGTTGAAAAATAATCTTGATTGGCCATACTTTTTGTGTGATCTTCCTTCCAACTGTTAGACTATAACTGAAGGAACCTGTGCTCTGATACCAATTGTTGATACTCGTAACAATACTGATAGTGGCGGGGTGAACAATATTTCCTTAACCTTCTGTATTTTTCTTTCCTTTCAACTAGTTAAGTTATTTAGAAATGCGCACTTAATGACAAATACAAGCATAAATCAAAATAGCCATCTAAGTTATTTAGAAGTGTGCACTTAATGACAGATACATGCAGAAATCAAAATAGTATAGTGAACATAGTACACTAAGATTTTTACTTGGAAACCCAATGTAGGAAAAAAACCACAAAACATCTTCTTTATGTTCTTCTGTAAGCTCCAACTTACAAGTTATAAATTTTCAGCGCAACATGTACCCACCTGTACCTGTTGCAGAAAACAAGGACACCAATCCTCTCAGACACCAACCTGTCACAGATAATGAGGACACCAATCCTCTCTGGCACCAACTTGTTACAAAAATGAGGATACCAATCCTCAGTGAGCTTTGACTCACCCTTGCACCACCCTGCCACCCTAAACTCAGAAAAATCGCTAAATATTTCAACACATCCTAAAAAATTTAGATTTTTGTTCCTACGAACTGTTACTATATCACTTTCACATCACTTCGCGCACCCATCCACGATCAGAGCATATTCATACTTATACTAATTTGCCTGAGTTCACCTTCTTGTATGTGGTTGCGTAACAGTTACAATGCGGGCAAAATTTGACCATTTCAAAATCCTGTCAGTTACAATTTTTGTCTAAATAAAGTATGACGATTATACTGTGGACAAACTTTGACCATATCAAAATCCTGTCAGTTGCAATTTTGTCTAAATAAAGTATGTGGATGCATGACTGTTACATTGTGGACAAACTTTGAATAAATCAAATCGACCAAGTCTTCCTACAACTGTGCTCCAGATTATTCGAGCATCTCTTAAAGAATGACGCAATAACTTCATTCTATTATACAAAACATCCATTGCGTAGATAGAACCATAGAGCAAGACTCGAGTCACAAGTCTTCATCCCGTCGCACTTGTCTTGCAGTGTGCTTACTGAATCGCCCCATCAGACTGTAAGTGCCCCTGGTGACTCATTCTGTCGCATTCTACTTTGGACTTCATCTTGTCACACTCCACTCTACCATTCTGAAATATCATTGATCCCGCTGATCAGGATATCTACTACTGATCTAATGTTCTATCTCGCAGATCTGATACACTGGGGGTTTCTGGATGCGTTTCAGTTGTGTGTTTGAGATCTTTATGGTTATTGCATGTGCATGTTGCATATTTATGGTTTAAATAGTATATAAAGGATGCATGCGGAAGTAAAGAACATTAACTGCCCAATAACATGTATTATGCGATTCAAGCATGGAAACACAATAACATATTGCAAATATAGAGTATAATCGTCAGCTAGATCTCATGGATCGTCACTGGAATGCAATCAAATAGCATAAAAATACCCGTGATTGGAAGATGAAGGCAGATATGATGCATGCACAGATAGATGGGCAAAAATGTACGATTCCGGAGAAGTACGGTAACCATTACCAGCTGGAAAACTCGTCCGAAAGGATAGATCGTCGGAATGCACTGGAAACTGCTCCAATAGAAGCGCTCTGGCCTCTAGACTGAAATGGATGAGTGTCAGATGTCAGATCTGGTCTCCGAGGCACTAGATCTGAACCCCTGGGGGGTTTGCACACCTCCTGGGACACTAGATGCGCCCCAAATGATTCCACCAATGGAATCTGCTGCTATAGGACTCAAAATGATCGTCTCGCCAAATGTGGAACTGGGTCGGAAGGGTTTCCCTAGATCTTCTTTGATGCTCCGTCTGCGACCTCAAATGTCCTGCCGGAAGAGTTGCGCCCTAAATGAATGGATGATGCGCCCTTCAAGATTCCACCGTCAGAATCTGATGGAGAATGGCTCAATCTGAGCTCCCTGACTGGATCTCAACTAGGTCGGAAGGAAACTGCAATCTGAATTTGAACCTCGTGCAGCTCCCCAAACCCTCAAACTGACTTGCGCCCTCACTGGCTGAGCTGCGTACTCTACACTGGATACTCCTGAATAGCACGGTGAAATACCTAGATGGTATTTTCGATGGGCTAGGGTGTGTCTCTCAACACCGAAACCGATCAACGGTGGTGGTTTCCTCCAGAAATCCACAAAACAGTAAGGTCGACTCTCTTCCTCCTCTGGGAACTCTCAACATCAAATCATAACAATGCATAAT
>SNQJ01S0009587.1:122509-134012 GCA_010110895.2 Picea sitchensis | reverse complement strand
CCTTGGCTTCTCTAGGAGTTGGCCTAGACGGAGGAGTTGAGGATTAGGTGACAGCACCTTAACTCTCACTTGCCCCCAAGGACACACCGAGTGGATTGAAGATTTCTTCCACGTCTCCCAGGTGTGTATAAGGCGGCAACAGGTACAACATTGGGCCAACAACTCCAACATGGGGCACACAACTCCCCCACACCTACCAATTATCTCATCCTCGAGACAACAAAAGATACATGTACAACTTGGAAAATCAGCTCCAACTAGAAAACCTCAAACCATTTGAAGTATCTCGATCCAAACGCTTTGAATGTCCAAGTGGCTGTGAACCCATCTCATCAAATTGCATCAATAACTAGCCTCTACACTGCCAGATTTTTGTGTCTCGTGCCTAAATGTTAATTCCCAACATATCCTATAACAGATGGAAATGCTCTTGTGGCTCTCACGCATCTTAGTGAGGAAAACAAGATCTCATGTGGAAATCACATCCTGGAAGGTACCCAAACAGGCCAAACGTAACCATTTCAATTCCAATAGGGGATATAGATAGTAATTGCCTCTTCCTTTACCCAAGAACACCATCATTTAGTTAGCCAAGGGTGTGACCACCCTAGGGGAGCAAAGTCGTGTATCACTTCCTTATGATTCTGTATTACCATCCATTTGTCCTCCTTTCTAGCTATTATTGCTTGTGCCCTAACCTTCTTAAGTTCTTCAACTTGTAACCTTAATATATTCTTCCAGAAAGATCTTGTTGGGGAACAAAAAGAGCTTCCTTTTAGCCCTTAAAGCACAAAGAGGATTTCCAAAATACTGTATAAGCAGAGTCGCCATCCACACTTGCTTGAGGGTGATGTATTTCAAGTCCAACATGTCATGAAAGGATTGACCAGACTTTAAAGGGTCGGGAGAAGAAGGGAGGCTTTGAATTAGATCCTAGTAGGGCACCTGAATCTCATCCTCTCGACCTTAGAAAAGAAAGGAGGCTCCTTTGTTAGATATACCTAAAGAGAATTAATTGAAAACTATTGGAAACCTAATCCATTAGGGTTATGGTATTATTCATTCGATAAGGAATATGAAAAGTCAAGTGAATAAGAACTATCATCGAAGTCCAAGAGACCTCTTGGAAGATGAATCCAAAGGTTGAGATCATATATGTATACATGTATCATATTAATAAAATGTATTCTACATTGATCTACTATGGTGTGCTTTCTAACAGTGGTATCAGAGCGCCTATAGTTCTTAGGGATAAATTAACCTATGGTAGTTGTCCGTAGTCGAGTTTGCCTCGTCCAAAAACATTTGTCTCGTTTATTCCCTTGCTTGTTTTCATTCTCCTGCATAAACGTCTCTCTCCTTCTATCTTTCTGCAAGTCAATTTGTCCAAGGTGCACATTTTGGTGTCAAATCTGATATGACCATATCATAATTCCGTTACTTTTTCTGCTCACATTCTAGGAAACCCTAACCTAGTCGTTGATCTTTTTTTGCAGGAGAATATCGTCGATCGAATTCGTTCTAGTTTTCTGCACATTTCAAATTATATTTACCCTACTCGGCAAATCTGTAGTCGATATCTTTTTCCCTTCCAACACTTCCACTGTCGCGGTCACGAGCCAAACAAAACATGTGGGTCATCCGTTGATATTTTCGCATTCATTCTTTCATATCTAGGCCAGCAGTCCAAGGAATCATGGCGGCAAAGGAGTCGGGAGTAATTGTTGGGGTCTCAATAATGGTTCCATAACCTAACTATCAATTACCTATGTCAGAAATTGAATATTCCCGTGAAACAGCCTTCAAAAATCAATCCCAAGGCTCATCTATGTTTAAGAAGCATGTCTCTTTGACGGAGAAACGGTAAAATCTATCAACGAGGCTATCAAAGGGCCGACTTCTGAAGTACTCCCACTACTCAAACAAAGACTTCTTTCAAGCATTATTACAACATTCTAAATTCAAAATAACATCGGAAATGTCATATTGCCTGGTTCTTTGACAAAGAAATGCATAAAATCCTTCAACAAGACTATCACATGGTCGGCTTCCAAAATACTCAGACACTTCTTCCATTCCAACTCATCCGTTAAAAGATTCATGAACGGGAAAGAAAAGGTCCTCCTTGCATTTGCTCGCTTCCTTCGATTTAACTTCTAGAATTGTGCAAAAACACAAATCTCATAGAAGTTCTTAGTATTTTCACTACGTTTCATTCATACATGTGTGAGATGCTAAGCATTAAATGGAGGCATTTTAAGAGTCCTATTTGCTAGGGCATTAAAGCGTGGCATGCACAGATTTGAATCTCATTAACATCGAACTTTGCCCTGTAGAAGATGTCACTCGCAGTTCCTTCTACTGGAGTAGTATGACCTAGAATGTGAGTGCAGCAAGAAGACAAATCGATTACGTATTCACAACATTCAATCACATCAACAATGAACAAATCAAGCTCGTAATCAAAAGAGAACTGGATTCAAAATCATCGACGACACATTCACAAGAACAATGGTAACTTGCAAATAGTCTTTTTGTAAGTTTACTTGTACTTTTTTAAGTTCAGTTGAATTACATTGTAAACAGGTGCATTTTCGATAGAAGTCGACACCCTTCATTTACTGAGTTTGAATTGTTGAGTCTGATTGTTAAAGGGTGGAGTTGCAAGAAACCCTTTGAGGTCTAAGTCAGTTTTTAAATGGATTAAATTGATGAACTCTTAGAGTTACTGAATACGCTAATACTCTCTATTGTTGACCATATGGTCACAATTGACAAAGTAACTCTTCAATCTATTCTAACTTGTTTGCAATCTTTGCAAGCCAAAGCAGAATTGCTTCAAATTCATACACAACTTCTTCATGATGAAATTCAGCGAAAGAATCTTCAACATTCTAAACTAGTCCTTGTTCAGGACAACACTCTTTTCGATGATGATGATAATGATGATCAACAACTAGTGAAGGAGAAACTCAGTGAGCCAACTTCAGATACAAGTGCAGATGAAGATGAAGTTGTGCATGAACAAGTTCATCTTTCTCTTTCCAAGCCAATCATCATACCTTGGGAAGAAATCAAAGACAATAAACATAGAACAGGTATTGGATATGAAAAGGATGTTACCTTTCATATTTAGTATTATACCAAACCAATCCAGTGCCAAAGTGTTGGATTCCTTCAAAAAAATTCATATTCACCTGCTCCAATTCAAGAGCAGATTCCTAAATGTCAACATTGTCATCAGCTTAGCCACATGGAGGATCGATGTTTTGATCTTCATCCTTGTGAGCATTGTGGAAAGCATAATCATCATTCAGACAGATGTTCCAAACACAAGAAACCTGCAAGAGTAAAGAATCACTATGGGTGGATCACTTCTTGGCAATGGTCATCAACAGCCAAGAAAATATATCGGTCATACCGAAGAATTCATTCTCAAGTGTTGACACATATTGTAGTGGAAATATTTGCATCTTCTCACCTTGTACATGA
This sequence comes from Picea sitchensis, assembly GCA_010110895.2. Lineage (NCBI taxonomy): Eukaryota > Viridiplantae > Streptophyta > Pinopsida > Pinales > Pinaceae > Picea > Picea sitchensis. The sequence continues at coordinate 130,520 of SNQJ01S0009587.1, read as the reverse complement.
CAAGGGGGGATAATATCAGTGATTGACAATCAAGCTTCAAGTTTCGAAGTCCTATCAATCGAGCAAGAACAAGCAAGCCAGAATCAGAGCCATATTCCATCAGCGTGATTTAGTTTTCCTTAAACCACCATTTAGTAGAAGACTTACAGCTCCTGCTAGACAATAGTTTGTGATTATCTTAAACCTCCAATTAGTAGAAGACATACAGCTTTTGTTAGACAACAATTTGTGGTCATCTTAGACCTCCATAGTAGAAGACTTAAAACTTTAGCTAGCCATTTGGTTTGTGGTCTTCCTTAAACTACTGCCACCATTTAGTAGAAGACATCAGCTTTTGCTAGCCATTTGGTTTGTGGTCATCTCAAAACCACCAGGTTCGGAGAGCACATTCGTCCATCGACAGCTGTCCACTTCCAGATTTCAGCTCTCTTCTTGGACTCACATACACCCCTTCGGATTAAGGGGGGGAATGTTGGAAACCTAATCCATTAGGGTTATGGTAATATTCACTTGACAAGGAATTTGAAAAGTCAAGTGAATAGGAACTATCATTGGGAGTTCGAGAGACGTTTTGGAAGATGAATCCAAAGGTTGAAATCACGTATTTATACATGTATCATATTAACAAAATGTATTCCATGCTAATCTACATTGGTGTGCATTCTAACAAAAACATTATTTCTTTCATCAAATTGGTATATCTAAAGTCCAAGGGAGGGAGTTTTACCTAGGTAAACAAGAGAAAAGGAAAAGCTTTCACGGTCGAAAGGCTTGACAAATTTCTCCTCGGAATTCTCCATGAAAGATTCTTTTAGTCTAGAAACTAACATCCTCTCAACTTCCCCCATGAATCATAAAGACATAAACGTATCATCATTGATATTGTCTAGTTGATTAATAATGGTCCCATTTCTATCAATATAACCATAATTCCACTTTAGTCTTCATTCAAGAAACTTAGGTAGATGAAATCCAAGTTCCAAAAGTGATCCCTTTGATGTACAGAAACAATAACAACTTCTTTGCTAGCTCCAAAGGACTCTAGGGATATGTCTAAACTATACCTTTTAAGACCAAACCTTTTTTCTCTCATCCAAGCTAAAACATTTGACCATTGGATCTTCTCTAAACTTCTTTGAGTCGTCTCTCTTCCGTAATTAACGTGTATGCTCCCAACAATACCTTAGAGAGAAAAGATTATTGGAGCTCCATCTTAGTCATATCCAAGTCCTAGGAGGCTTTGAATTCTATCCTTTGTTAGATATAGAGGAAGAGAACTCATTGAAGACATTCTCTCTTCCATCTAATTAGTATATCTCATGTCCAAGATACGAAAATTTACCTAGATGAACAAAGAAAAGAAAAAGCCTTCATAGCCGAAACACATGACAAATTTGTCTTCTCGAAATTCTTGCTAAAAGATTCTTTTAGTCTAGAAACTAGTGTCCTCTCAAATTCCCTCTTGAATCATAACGACACAAACCTATATTCCTTGATAGTGTCTACTTTATTAATCATCATACCACTTCTCTCTATATAACCCCTAAATGGTTCTACTCTGACAAAGTAATAAACTGTAACATCCCCATTATAATCTTCAGTTTAATTAATGTTTATGTGGATATAATATGTGGCTACGGCCAAGCAATGTAATATGTGAATTGTATCTCTATGTTTTAATAATAAAATGCGATGCCAACTGCTAAGAGGACATGGACAAGAGATGGGGGTTGAATTAATCCACAAGAGGGGGAAGTGTCTAGGATAATGGCCAAGAGGGGTCCAAGGGGGAAATACCCATGTATATTAGTTCAACCCATTTTTCCTAAAATTGTCATTTTGTATATGAACCTTCCATTTTCTGATTGAGTGTTCCCAAAGCCAATCATTGAATACATGTAAGAGGGTGGGTGTGAGTGGTCACATCCCAGAGTTATTGGTCACATGGGGGTTGAGTACAATCAGCTTGGGGAAGAGTGTGAGTCAAGAAAGGCAAGCCAAAGGGAGGAAATTCATATGGGTTGGGACAGCAATTCTTAGACAGGAATTTTTTGTGCATGAGGGAAAGGAGAGAGAAAGAAAGAGAGCTTGAAGCTAGTGCAACCATGGAGGGCGAATTCTAGAGCAAGTTTAAATGTATTTGGAGAGTTTTGGAGCTAAATATTGAAGAGCCAGGTTGTTAGGCATGAAGAGTGAACTCCGGAGTGAGTTGCACTGTAACAACAAGTGTTTGTTGTTGGTTTGTTGGTAGTTTTCCTAGCAGCAAGTTCCCTTGAGTTCCCAGCTGAGAAATTCCTAGCTACATGTGCCAGAGAGACCCTAATAAACGAAAGGCACATTCATTGCGTTAATCCTGATAAACGGATGGCACATCCCTTGGGTTATCCCTGATAAACAAATGGTGCATTCCTTGGGTTGGGCAAGTCAAGAGGAAGAGAGCCGGTAGAAAAATCGAGATAGTTGTAGGAGAATATCAGTTGGGTTATGAGTTTTATGAGATGCGAGTGGACTATGAGAGACCACCCTCTTTTGTGGATTACTAGCCTCATCTTGGGGGTGACTGCCAGTTGGGAATCGAAACAGTCGGTCTATGGTTGGGTGGAATGTCCATCCCAAGCAGTTGTTGCACAACAGATTCGAAAGATAAGTGTTATATCTTGTTGCCATGTTATTTACATGTGTTATTGTTGTGCATGAACTATGTGTATTTGAGAATGATTTATATGTTGTTGTGTGAATGATTAAGCTGCATTCATGTTAATTTGGTGTGCTTTAGATGCATCTATTTTAATGGTTATAGACAGTAGTTAAATCTGTTTTAAATTCGTAGCTGTAAGCTACAGGAAATTGGCTAACAGTAAAAGAATTACTTTAGTTCACAGAAATTTCGTTTTTATGTGTATTCTGCGTCGTAATGTCCCTCGGTTGGGCTGGGGGAACGTTACATAAACAAATATATATATATATATATATATATATATATATATAATAAAACAATGATTGATGAAGTGACACATCCTAATGAAGGGACATGATTTAACTAAAGGACATGACCAGTCAATATGTATATACACCATCACGGAGGCCATTGTATATCATTCAATCTATCTTATTCATCATTTATATATAATCTGTCCTATATGTGTTTTTGTTTACTGTCCTTATGTTGGGTATTTCTACAGTAAATGAACTTTGTTCATTTCAGACAACTTCCCAACCTAATTAATAACCTCTAGAACAGTCTTATCCCAAGGCTTGGGTCAAACCCCCACATCTTACAAACAAAATCAAGAGATTTGAAGAAGACATAAAGAACTAGCCAAGCTTAACACTAAAGACCCTAGATAGTAGAGACCAAATAGATTTTTGGACCAAGAAATGTGAGCACATTCAAACCAAAATTGAGCATGAAGGTTTGACCGAAGAGCTTTCCCTTCAATAGGTAGAAGTTTCTTGAAATGCCCTTCGAGCCCAACTCAAGGTAGAAAACTTCTATAGACTTAAAATCCAAAACGCTTTGGCTAAAATGTTGGGGACAAAAACACAAAATACTTCCACAACATGGTCACTTGGAGGAGATCCAAAAATCATATGAAAAAAATAATAAGAAAAGATGGTTCCCATACAAGAAAAGATCCTTCCCTCATAAAAGTTGAAGCAAATACTTCTTCTTGGATCTCCTCTAAGAGCATCAAGTGGATAGGAAAGAGGTTCAAGAGCAACCACTGAACAATATCCTATCTCTCTTGATAGAAGAAGGAAATGTGATTCTCTTATAAACTATAACCATGGAAGAGTTAAAAAGGCTTGTTTTTCCCATGAAAAAAGGATAAAGCTCCAGGAGCTAATGACATCCAAGCAACCTTCTACTAGCAAGCCTAGGATACCATAAGAATATCTCCTTAATTTGGTCAAAGAAACAAGAATTTGAGGAAGACTAGGAAGAGGCATCAATTCCACATTCCTAAAGAGATAAATGCCACAAATTTGTCTAGATTCAGGTCAATCTCTTTGTGCAAATATTCTTGTAAGATCGTCACCAAGCTCCTTTCAAACAGGCTAAAACCCCTTCCATACAAATTAATTTCAGGAGCAAGGGACTTGGTTCCTGGTAGGGATTGTTAAAAACGTCTTGCTAATGCAAGAAAATATGCATTCTTCCAAGAAAATAAATAGAAAAGAATTCTAATATGACTAGACATTGTCTCTCCACTAGCCATCTTAAATCCAAAGAATTGTTTCTTTAAAATAAATTAAGGAGGTGCACTGGAAACCCGGGCATCTATAAGAAAGAGTGGAACAAATCAAGAATAGTGATCTGCAAGACTTTGGTTTTGATTCAAACACTTGTGATTGCTCCAAGCTCATCATAGAAGAAGAGAGAGATACCCTGGAAAAAAGAGTCGAGGAACCCAATAGCATGCATCACAAACCTCAGCCATGCATGTCTCAATAAAGTAGAGGTCAATTGGGTCTAGCCCGAGTGGTTGTGGGATGGAGTGTTATCCTCCCCACCCAGGTTCTATTCCCGTAAAGTGACATGTTGAGCTCATAATGAGTATATTGTTCATCTTTGAAACGAGGGGAAGTACCTAGGAGTTTTCCCGGGATGTTGCTACCTGGAAAAAATGTCTCAATAAAGTAGAGATATGACCTGAAATTTTTGCATTGCCATCTGCCCAATCGAAAGGAAAGGAGGAAAGTGTTTGCTTCCTTGTTTCTATTTTGCTTCAATGAATTTTTAAGGTTTACTAAATATCAGTTTTTTGAGGAGGAAGAAAGTTAGAAACATTTTGGACAAAAACGCTAACAAAGCAAGCCCTCAGCTATGTTTTTTGTAACTGTATTAGCCTACAGGTATCGATGGGGTTGTGTCTAAGGTGGGTCTTTCACTGGAGGCTGGCCATTGGCACATTTGGATCAGTGACGATGATCAATCCTCTGAATATGATCATACTCTTTTTCTATGAGCACGTGTTATGGGACTGTTGTTGCTGTGTATTTTTTTCTGTTTCTAAGATAGATCTACAGGATAATGTATGAGAAACTTATGGAAATTTTGAATTTTGATGCTCCTTTGTGTAGCACAAGAATAGATTTTGAACTGTATGTCAAGAATGTTAATTGGGGCTTTTCTGCGATTTCATGGAGACTGATATGACAATGACAATCCCTGAGGGGGATATCTTTTGTTGTTTTTGATGTATATCTTAAGGATAATGGATACTGATTGAGGGTGAGAAACACATGGTTTTCCCCTGATATGAAGTCATGAAAGATCCTGATGATACTTATGACATGCTAAAGCAGCATATGAGAAATGTAATTTTGTTACTATTAATGAAATTACAAATTTTTTTACATGGAAAAAGAAGGTATTGATGGCGCCTCATAATTTCTTGTCAGTTACATAATATTTGTTTATGTTAAGACAAAAGACAAGAAAATTGTATAAACCTTAGAACATACTATTACCTAAATTTTTGGGTACACAAAATTTTCTAGGAGAAGTATCTAGGGAGTAATAATCCTCTTGGGAATAGCCTTATTGTAAACAGTTCTAAGTATTTACCACTTCCATTAAGAGCATACATTAGATGAAGGTGTGCTTCCTACCCTTAGTTTTTTTTTCTTGGGGCACTTAGTTGTTTTTTGGTATTCGAGGATATTAGGAGTTCATTGGGATGGTTTGAAGTTAATATGACCCCAAATTGTTTTATACTTAAACCATTTCTCGACATGTTTGGAGCTTTTCAGAGCGGGTTAGAGCCTTTTGAAGACCTTACCTTCCTAAACCCCCGAACATTCTTATACTTAGTCAAATTTGGAAGTTGTTCGAAGCGGGTCAAAGCTTATTTTGAAGATCTCAAACTGATGAACTACCTGAACCCTTGAATTATACTTAGTCAATAGGTGTGTTGTTTGGAGGGGTTCAGAGAATTGAGGACATTTTTAGCATCGTCTCCTTTGAACACCTCCAATCTCTAATATTCCTTGGGACTTAGAGGATTTCAAGAAGTATATCACTCAACTTACTATTGAAGACCACAAGTGTCAAAGGCCAGTGGGCCCCACCTACCATGAGTTGGACTTTGGCTGCACTACAAGTGGAGTACATGGACCTCACTATGGAATACCATCCCCACTATAATTGGTACCACCTCATGCCACATCAACACATGTTGGGAATCCATACGATACATGTCAACTATGCCACACCGACACATGAAAACAACTGGCTACTCTCATTTTTCGTGCCTAAATCAATAAGGATTGTAATTAATGCAGCAATTAGATGCCATAACTACTATGGTATGATAAGCTCTTATTCTCCTATTTGAGGAATCCTTTCACATGCTCCTCGCACATTGATCTCACCTCACATGCACCACATCCCCTTTTGTTCCCCGTCTATATGCTAGATCTACAAACACATAGATAGATTGAAAGTACTAGCAGTAAATAGTAGAAATTTGCAGCTCTAAAAAACAAATGTTTTTCTCAGTGTTGTTAGACTCTTTTCAAACTCCCGAGTCTGGCCAAGTGTCATGTCTCCGCCCTTTTGACCTCATTGAAGGAGGGCGTCTTAGTCTAAAGGGAGCTTCCCATAGGCTATGGCCCAAAGGAGGGGAGTTGTGGGTGCCAAAAGGGGCACTAATTCGCCCTTAGATGCGTTGAGCTTAAACATGGAGAGTCGACATGCCTTAAGAAGCAAACCACCCACAAATTACAAGAGGGCCGACTTTCCTTGAAGACCAATCACCCACAAAAGAAGGAGATCAAGCTAATGAGTTTGTATAAATAATTGAGATGCACCCCTCACACTTGGCATGTGCCCTCCTCATTGGGATCTTCACCCAAACTTGTATAAATAAGAGCATTCTCTCCCATTGTTAGAGAGTTGGAGCTTGAGAAGAATCGCTTATTGTATCATTCTATTGTAATACTCTTTCATATTGGAATAAAAAGAAGACTTTGGAGGTCAAGATTGGTGGATTGTCCAAATGTGTGGATGCTTGTAAATGAGGTGATTTTGTTTCATGATTTATGCTATTATATTGTGGTTTAAATTGGCCTTGTAGAAGTATTGTTACTTACTTGGATATGAATACTAAGCTTGCTTGATTAGTAATCTTTTTGTTTATCTATTAGTAAGTTTTCCAATTGCAATTTTGTTTTGTTTAACTAATTGTGTATTGGAGTCTTGCTTGTAGGTGGCACCTTTTCTAACCCTTTATTGTGCAAGGATTGTGAAGTAATTGATGCTCTATTTGGAGATTAGGAGGATCTAGATTGATGCTTCTACTTCTTCAAGACGTTTGAAGAAGATCCCTCTTCACTTCACCAAAGAAGGACCCCATAGCCCAAAGATATTCCAAGCATAAGCTTGCTCTCTCCTCCTCTCTATTTTATTTCTAAAAAAAATCGTTTGGTTACTTCTCTTGCATGTCATCTAGAATCGATTTTAAAGGTCAATCTTATTATCTAATATTGCATGCATGAGTCTTAGATCCAGTTCAAATTCTTTCTTATTCAAAGGATAGATCTAAGTAGTTTTGTGGCTTTTTTCCTTAAATTCATTTAAAATTTTCAAGGTAGAAAGTTGCTCTAAGTTTGCATTTGTAGATCTAGCTATTTAAGAGTTTTAGCTTTCTGTTTTAGGACAGCAAACAGAAAACTCTAAAAGAGCCTAGCTTAGTTTCATTTAAGGCCTCAAAAGTCCTTAAAATTTTGCTTTTTTTTATAAGAAAAGTTTTCAGAAATTTTTTGCTAAAGTATTTGCCTTTCATGTTAGTTGCTTAAAGAGTTTGTCATCATTTTCTAATCCTTCTCTTTGCTGGTTTTTAGCAGGCCCATCATAAAACAAAGGGAAGCTCTGGCGAAATCAAAGCCAAAGCGAAGAAAATCTAGCCTAAGTTGGAACCCTTGAAGACCAAGACCTTCAAAGGACCCCTTGTAATCATTTTTCTTCAATTTTGATCCAATTTTCAAGGATCCAAAAGTCCTAAAA
>SNQJ01S0009587.1:82294-119886 GCA_010110895.2 Picea sitchensis | reverse complement strand
TCAAAGCCTTAGTACTTGGCCTAGACGGAAGAGTTGAGGATTAGGTGACATCACCTTAACTCTCACTTGCCCCCAAGGACACACCGAGTTGATTGAAGATTTCTTCCATGTCTCCCAGGTGTGTATAAGGCGGCAACAGGAGGCACAAAGGGGCAATGCGCAGACTCAGAATATGGACTTCATTAAGGTGGGAAAGATGAATATTCCTACTTTCGACGGGTCATCTCGATGCTCAACTCAGGCATGGGTACATAAGCTTGACACATATTTCAAGCTCAACCCGATGACAAAGTCAGAAGCTATTAGGTTCGCCACCTTGCACTTGGATGGGGAGGCCCACGAGTGGTGGTATCATGGGATGGTGACTTTGGGTCACAGCCACATTACATCATATTTGGAGTTCACCGAGAGGTTGATGGAGAGGTTTGATAGAAGGGATCCAAAACTCCATTTCAGGGATCTGTCACAGTTGAGACAAACAGGGTCAGTCGAGGCATTCATCAAAGAGTTCCAACGGAAGGAAGTGGCCGTATCAGATATTTAAGAGCACAGATTTGTGATGTTGTTCACCGAGGCATCGATGGAGCCACTGAGGGGCTGGATTAAGGCTTTCAAGCTTCACACCCTATAGGATGCCATTGTGCGCACTAGAGACATGGGGGACTCAGTGTTGAAACCCAAAACCTTTACCAAACTCTTTGTGCCACAGAGAGACAAGGATCAGAAGAATCCTCAGAGGGATTGGAAGGGTAAGCCCAAGTTGGATGATGACACCAGACGAGAATTGATGAGGAAGAAGTTTTGCTTCTCTTGCAGAGACCCTTGGGTTTCAGGGCATCGGTGCATGGGAAAGGGACAGATCCACTACATTGAGGTGGAATCAAGCAGTGAGGAGGAGATCGAGTCACATGTAGACAATGACTCAGAGGATGAGCCTACACATGAGCCAGAGCGACATCCGAAGAAACCTCAGACACAGGCCGAAGCACAGCCAAAGGAGGAGACAAAACCTCGCAGAGAGGTGAAAAAGGGGACCATAGCAACCCTTTCCGGAGTACCCAGGTACAACACTCTCAGGCTCAAGGGCCTTATACAGGAGCAACGCATGACAACTTTAGTAGATAGTGGAGCCACCCACAATTTCATTGATGCATCCTTAGTACCCCGGAGGGGGTTACACACTGAGGAGTTTGATGGGTTTACCGTGGTCATGGTAGATGGGTATACTATGACATGCTTGGATATGGTTCCCGACCTAGAGGTCAAGCTAGGCAACTACACCCTGATGGATACTTTCTATGTAGTTGACCTGTCAGATACAGATGCAATGTTGGGGGTACAGTGGCTATATTCATTGGGAGAGATTGGGTTCAACTATTAGGTGTTGACCATGAGTTTTAGAGATGCCAACGGGTCGAGAGTAGTATTGAGAGGTATGTCTGCAGGAGCACCCAGAGTAGTATCAACGAAGAAGATGGAGCGGATTTTTCACCACGGTGATGCAACATATGCAGCAGAGTGTTTGATCACCACCCGGAAGGATTCAGAGGGTAGAGAGCATTACTATCCACAGATCAGAGAGCTTCTGAGTCAGTATGAGCCAGTGTTTGGGCCGATACCACCAGGGAGGCACCAGATAGGGAGTTTGAGCATACTATTGAGTTAGAGACGGGGGCTACACCTGTGATCACCGCGCCCTATAGACACCCCAAAAGATTCAAGGACAAGATCGAGAAAGCAATCAAGGAATTGCTTGCGATGGGGCATATCAGGCTCAACACGAGTCCTTTTTCTTTTTCAGTCATATTGTTACTGAAGAAAGATGGCACATTGAGGATGTGCATAGACTACAGAGCCCTTAATAAGAGGACGATCAAGAATAGGTACCCCATTATGCGCATAGATGAGTTGATGGACGAGCTACATGGGGCAGTCTTCTTCACCAAAATTGATCTATGGTTAGGATATCATCAGATTAGCATCAAAGAATAGGACATAGAGAAGACAACTTTCCAATGTCATTTTTGGCACTTAGAGTTTTTGGTCATGTCGTTTGGGTTGACCAATGCACCAGCCACATTCCAATCTTGCATGAATCACATCTTCAGAAGGCAACTGAGGAAGTACCTTTTGGTATTCTTCGACGATATTTTGATTTACAGCAGGACATGGGTTGAGCATTTGGTACACTTGGAGGAGGTCTTTGGCATTATGCAGGCACAGTCATTATATGCAAAGGAGTCCAAGTGTGAGNAAGTGGGTAATTAGGTAACATGGGTGCTCTAGGTCCAAAAATGAGCATCCCCATGGCCTATTTGGTGCCCAAATACCACTTTTTTAAAGTATCTTTATTTTTTAATTAAAAATTGCCGAATTCTAGCAATTTTTTAATTAACTAAAAAAATTAAAAAATCCTAGGGGGGACTTAATACATTTCCATAAGATTCTAGGAGGATGTTTAGCACGGTAATATACATCAGACACTAGGCTTAGATCCATGCTCAAGCCTAACCATGAGCATATACTCCGGCTCTGGAGGATTGAGTGAAAAAACTCATAAATTATAAATCGCCTGAAAACGGAAAAATATAATTAGTAAGTGAAAAAACACTCCAGAGTATAACTCACGCTTAGGACTTAAGGTGGCTAAGACCTTTTACAAGTTCATCATGCAAACACCTCTTATTACAATTTTTTATGGAAATGTAGAGTAACAGGGTGGTCTTTTTGGCCGGCTGAACTTCTGAACTCTGAATTTTGAACAAATGATGTTCAAACTTTGGCGGCTCGCTGGAAGTCCATCTCAGTGCAACTTTGATGGATAACAGTCCAAATAGCCCATCATTGATGTTCTACTCTAAGGGCAGATGCTCTTCCAGATCTCACAGATGTGAGTGGAAGAATGGCCCAGTTGACTCAGTTTATATCATAACATTGTTTCTGTGCAGGTTGATATCAGTTGATATGATTACTATGAGGACTGTATGTCTCCAGACAGTAGAGGTATGCTACTGTGGTGGATATTTTCCACTGTTTGTGACTATGTGTCACGGATTGAGTAGTTGCGTACTACTATGGATAAACACAGTTGTGTTCTGTCAGTTGACATTGTACCAGTTGTCATGGAGATTATCCGGTTGGATAATAATGACGGTGCTCATGATTTAATTAGCCTATGTGGCTATAATGATTCTACCAGTTGAATGGTTTGTTTGTGCTCAAGACCATTATCAGTTATACCTCCCTAGCTAGGAGGGATTGTTGATATTATGGTAGCTGCGGGAGGTATTAACCTCCATTGTGACCCTTGACAAGATTAGAATAATCCGGAAACAAGAAAAGAATTGAATATAACCCTAGAAGAGATGTCGGCTAAAGGAGATAATTAATATGAATTAATTAGCACCCAGAGTGAGAAGTTGGCCCGGACAATCTGGCAGAAGCAGTATAAATACAGGAGGCCAGTCTTCACTTTACACACAATTCTTAGAATCGCAGAGATACACTTATGCGCACTGCAGTTGGACAATCTTGTGGGCAAGTCCTGGAGAAGGTGCTACCGCCAGTTCTGAAGTCTATAGTTTCGGTCTTTCTGGGTTGGACTCTCTGATCAGTCTTGGTTACTTCTTGCTTGGTGCATTAGCCTTGGTTGGCTATTGATTTGCTACCGGAATTCTTGTCTCTGTCAAGGTCAAGGTGCTCGGGGGTGGCATTAGTGCCTATGGTTGGGTGACAATATTGCTATATTGTCTATGGTTAAACGATCACATCCAATATTCTAACAAATGTCACCCATGATATGAGGGAGGAGCCTCGTGTGACGAGTTCGAACAAGAAGCATTCTGAGTTGCCAGTACCCAAGAGGAGCCATGACTTCAAGAGTTTGGATTGCGCTCTTAGGGATCATGAGCCCTTTCTTTTGGAGAGCACACTAGAGGCTCAAGAGATAGTTGAGCACCTTCCTTGTGGACCAGGCCGCGAGGAAGTATATGTGTCCATGGATTGGGTGGACAAGTACATGTCAGGAATGGACACACTCTGGCACACAAATGCAGCTATCTTCAGCAGAATGTTGGGTTTAGTAGTGCACACGGAACACCAGATGGTACAGGTAACAGGGGTATGCAGTGATGTGTGACAGTATGTCGGGGTCTTCATTGGCACATGGTGGTGGGCAGTGGAGCTTTGGAGCATTTCCTCCAGGGAGACCTTCAGATGGAGGCCTCGAGCACACCCTTGATTTGAGGTTACCCGGAATCGTAGAGTGGATGGGTGAGCCTCGGGGTGCAGCATACACCTCGATAGTCAAGCTTCAGTGAGGATGTCAGCAGATGGAGATCAGGGAGCCGGATACTCACAGGTCTGTTCCCAAGTATCATCAGGGGATCTTGGTCATGCCCTTGGGGTTGACCAACACATTAGTTACCCTTCAGTCTTTTAGGCAGCTATCGAGGCATCTTTCGTTGTGGTTTGAGGCCCTCAACCGAACATGGGAGGATTACCATAGACAGTTGAGTGAGACAGGTAGCCTCATAGCAGCGATAGAGTCCATCCACTGGGACTTGGTGATCAAGGTACAAGGTGCATCGTGGGAGTCTCAGATTCTATTGGAGTTGTGCACGGAGTTTTCAGCAGCAAACATTAGTAGTAGACTTCCAATGTGGTGGTGAGATTCAGGCATTCATCGGGGTGATGGGTCGCTTCAGATGAAATGGACAACCGACGGAGTTGAGATAGTGATGGATCCGCATCATGATGGGGATGAGGCGAGAGGAGTTATGGACTTTTGCTTTTCCCTCATCAGGGATAGCCATGGATTGAAAGGTGATGACTTCACTAAGATGTCTAGGTCGAGTATGACCCATGATAGGGAGCTCCAAGAGTGGAGGGCACAGTCTGAGCATGGCGATCAAACGATGATGATTGGAGGGATGCATCATCAGCACGATGGTTCCCCTCTGCGGTTGGCATGGGACCCTGGGATGGTAGTTGTTGACAACTCGGCAACTGACACAACTGGGATGGCCAGTTTGCATTCTCCAGGATTTACTCTTGGGGTGCGATCTTATGAGGACCTGACCAAGCCTCGACAGTTTATGATAGTGTGGCTCATCCGAGATAGCCTGGCAAATTCTTATATGAGCACGAGCCACATCAGTACTATGAGTAGAGGATGCTTCGCAACATACAAGGTAGTTTGGGACCCCGATGACTTCACCACTTATGATCAGACCCGAGAGGATTCCGCATGAAGGGACTTTGCAGACGCTTTGTTAGGACATATGGGGGAGTGTATGACATGGCAGCTAAGCATTTCAGGACACGCCTTTCAGGCAGGGTTGATACAGTCTTCGCCCATTCTAAGGGGAAGCGTACAGATAGACCACATCATAGATTCCATGATGGTGCAGAGCATACTGATTGACCGATCAGCAGAACTCACACACTTTCTGGTGATCTCATGGGCAACACGGGTGGCAGAGCTACTTCCCTGGCAGAGATCGATCAGACTAGCAGGCACAGGATTGACTTCTCGCATGGGTGATTACCTTCAGACAATTGATCAGGCAATGGCAGTAGATCGACGAACTGAGAGGTGTTTGCATGATCACGTGAGGTCATGGATTGAGTGGTTACATTTGGGTGAGCATTGCAGTGATACCATTCATGATAGTCCACAAACCACCTAGGATCGGCATAGCATGTGCATAGATAGGCACAGGGTGGAGTATAGATTTGACGTTGGAGATATGGTGTACTTGACGATGCAGCCATTTAGACCGTCTCCACGAAGGAAAGGTGGCACTGAGAGGGTCAGGGCACGCCTCTTTGGTCCCTTCAGGGTGATTCAGAGGGCTGGAGGGGAAACTTACGAGCTAGAGTTGACCGCGGGTGGCCAGAGTCACAGTATTTACCATGTATCATGCCTTCAGAGGGCATGGGGACCACAGGTCACTACTCCCACTAAGTGACTGCCACTAGATGAGAGGGGATGGATGTTGTTGACTCCCGAGGAGATTCTAGATGTCCAGAAGAGGAGACTGAGGAGCAAAGTGATCAGGGGGTACAGCATCATATGGAGAAATTGGCCGGTAGAGGATGCCACGTGGGAGAGCGAGCATATTTTGCAGCATCCTAGTTTGTGGTTGCTTGAGGACAAGCAATCTCGGGAGGGGAGGACTGTCATGTCCCTGCCCTTTTGACCTCATTGAGGAAGGGCGTCTTAGTGTAAGGGGAGCTCCCTATAGGCTATGGCCCAAAGGAGGGGAGCTGGGGTGCCAAAAGGGGCACTAATTCGCCCTTAGATGCATTGAGCTTAAACATGGAGAACTGACATGCCTTAAGAAGCAAACCACCCACAAATTACAAGAGGGCCGACTTTCCTTGAAGACCAGTCACCCACAAAAGAAGGCGATCAAGCTAATGAGTTTATATAAATAATTGAGAGGCTCATTTGAAGAGACCACGATTTGGTTGGAGAGTAATTCTGTTTTTGACTTGGAGGCGCTGCCTCGGTCTTCTTAGCGGGTTGTTTAACCCCCTATCTGATGGGTTTCTGTGGGTTTATCTCACCCTAGCTCAGCGCATTTCAGCTCTGGCATTAGTCACTCATTTGTGGAGGTTTATTTGTGGAGGAAGATTGTTGGAGAGACGGCTGAGTTTCCTTTGGGCAACCGCGCTCTGCTAAGGAGCCAAGGAGTTGATTCGCAGGACATCTCTGCACAGATCGAGGGCTTGATTACTGTTTGGAGCAGCCGCAGAAGTCTGGTGAAGGGACGAACTAGCTAAAGAGAGCCACGGTTGCTGCTCTGTCATTGCTTGAGGCTGCCGCAAGGTTAAAAGACAGGGCCGAACCCTGTAGTGGCTGTTGGAGGGAGAACCAAGGCCTTCCATAGCTTGAAGTTTGCAGATCGAGGACTACAGTAGGATTGTCAAGAACAGTCGAACCTCAGCCAGGAGCTGTCTAGCCAGGTTTTTTGGTTACTGCTGTAGGAATTAGGGTTAGCTCAGATTGATTGTTGCTACAACTGCTGATTTTTGGTTTCAGTGTTGGATAGCAACCTCATAAGAGGGTTTCTGCTGGTGTAAATTGTGACTACTGTGGTCAAGGGTAAAGCCCTGGTTGGTTGTGGTTATGATCTGGACATTACTGTTAGTTCATGCACCATCTGGTTATTATCACGGTCACTACTGTGTTGGATATCATCTGTTGTATGCAAGTTACTGTTAATTATTGCACTGTAATTGCTGATTACAAACACTGTTTACTGCTGTTACAAGTTCGCTGCCAGTAGATACTGTTTATTGGACTAATTGCTGGTCTGAGAATTAAGATGTTACTTGCTGTTTTTGTTATTGGTAATTGGTGCCAGTGAATTTCTGATCCGTTTAAGAAGGGATCTCTCTGCCTAGCGTAAACTACTGTGCAATTACCTTGTCTACCAGCTATCCTGAAACCCTAGAAACCATTGGGTTATTACACCAAGTCTACCCGAGTCAGCGCTGGGACGATTGACTCCTAGAGACTCTTCTAGCAAACTCCCCACTCGTCAAACTCAGCTAAGGCTCGCCAGACACGGGAGTCTTAGGCTCAAACTCGGGATTCTAACCCAGGTTCAGTTGACCCAGGTTCTCTTTGCCGAGTTTGAAAAGAGTCGTCGAGTCTTGTCCAGTCACAAGCCAACCGAGCCTTAAAAGAGTCCAAGTCTGACAAGATTGGTTTTTCTTATATTGACTGTAAGATAGATTGTACAATAGAATAGCTCAAAACTCTATCGTTGTATATCTTAGTGGACCACCCTCTACCTCCTTTATAGACTAGGAAGACACTAGGGTTTACAATCTAGCCTAGAATAGAACACCAATTCCTACAAGCAAAAACTGCCTAGGATAGAGCAACTCAAGGAGATAGGCTCACACATGCAAGCATGCATGCCTCCTTGAAATCTGCCCCATACCTAATCTGGAAAAACCTAATACAGAAAAGTTCCACAGTTCTATATTAAGAAAGTGACTAGACTAATTCTGGAATATAGCTAACTACTAACGAAATTAGAACATAATCTAAAATAAGAAAAGGCATTACTTATAATTTTATAACTTCAACTAAAATTGTAACTTCTCTAAGGTTGGTACCTGCATGCATGTGCCATTTATCTCTCTGCGGTCTACAAAACAATCCGCCTCACTAAGAAGCTTCTTTATGGCACCCTCACACCTGTCACAGCAATGAACAAATCCCAAGGCAACCTGAACCTGCTAGGTAGTGGGGTGGGCCCCAGCTACTGGCTCATCATTATTGTACAGATCTGCTGCAAACTGCTGGTTGCACTTAGCTGTAGGAGAATACTGACCAAGCAACTAGGTAAAATTCTAACACTACATGCATCCTCTTCCACTAGCAATGTTATACCGAATTATAGTCACCAACCTTGATAATGAGAACAAAACAAGATATGGTACAAACTAATTCTAATGGCCCCTCGTTCAGGATTTCAGCCGCACTTTACAGAGTTATTCCCAGAGCTAAATTCCCAGCCATTCCAAATTCTAATAATTCAAGGCCTAATATAATATTACAGAATTTTAACAACAAATCTTTCTCCAAAGTTTGAGCCGTGTGCCGTCTTCAAGACTTCTACAAACCAATTTTAGAGCATGTTACAACGAAATCTAGCACTCACAGAAGTGTAAAGTCCCAATCACCAAGGTGTTAATTTTGTGCAACTTAGGACGGCTACCCACTGTCACCTCAGTAGCTCTTCCTCTCTCTTTTGGTTGGCTCTTCTCCAACTCAAGGGGCACTTCCCTAAGGATAGAATTATCAAGGTTATGGAGTGGGGGCTCAAGGTGAAAAATGAAGAGTAAGCCTTGATAAAACAATGTGGTTGTAGTAATGGTATGTGATAGTGGAAATGGAAAAGGGGATGTGGAAAGGAAATGAGATGATGTAAGGCCAGCGCCTATCAATCTAAGGGCTAATGGAGTCATGAAACATTGAATGAATGAAAGAACTAGTGTGGTCCAATCAACTACTTTGAAGTAGGCTATACGGTTGAGAAGGGTTATTTTACCACATTCAACCTCTTGGATGAAAGAACATATTTGATGCATTCATCACTTGGGTGTGTACTTAAAAGGTAAAAGGAATTAGTTTAATGCAATTTACCCCAAAGTGTTTGCTGAAATAAGCTATAGAATCAAGTACCACTCATCAATAAGCTAAGGGTACCACTCATCAACACAAATGTGAAGCAGTTGCTTTATGGCTGAAATGTACTTACAAATCTGAAACTTAATTGATAGAAGAAAGAAGAACAAGTGCAGAAATAAAACAGCAAATAAACAAGAGGGAGAACCTCCTCACATTGCTTATTCCTAAATGAATATTGAATTCATTATTAAGCCTTCACATAAATATGATCACAAGAAATTTCTATAACATATAAACAACAATTGAATAGCATAACATAACCATGCAACAAAGTAGATCAATGCCTCAATGCTTCATTAATCTTCAAAGGCTTGATACAGATAGGAAGCTCAACATTATCTCCAAGCTCCTACAATTTCCTCCATTTATTTCACTTCTTCACAATCCTCTAATTGCCAAATCCCTTTGAAATGGAGAGAAACTCCTCTTTAAATAGAGTGAGTTAAGTCTCTCATGCAATAAAATATATGATCTTCAACTCCATGACAAGTCAACAAATTATAAAATATTGGAGTAGTTAGATCCATGGTTGACAATATCAAGACATGTGGATGCTAGCCTCTTCGAGAGAGGTCGTCCTCATCCAAAAATAGGCAATGATATGCAACAAAAACCTCCAAGAGAGGGCGCACCATCCAGAAACAGGTATCATACCAAGTAAAATGCTAAATGGGTCCACATAGAATTCGCCCTCCAAGAACGAATGCATGCAAAATATAATAAAATACTCTTCAATCTAAGAGGATGTGCTCGAGGGTCTACCTAGAAGAGATGATAAAGTAGACCCTCTAAGGCGCATGAGAGACATAACAATAAAATACTCCTCCTAGGAGAATGCTCCATAGCCAACCTCCAAAAATAGAAAGCGGTCTGCAAGATGCATGCAACCAATCCACGTGTAGATCCCAAGGCAACCAACTCAATGGATGAATGTGAAAGATGAAGTAGTCAAACCCCAAAATAGTAAGTGGACCATCTCCACAAAACAAATCCAAGGAGATAAGGGCGAATTAGGGTTTTGACCATGCCAAAACTCCATAAAATAATAAAATATATCATCTCCAAGAACAGCGAGAAGTGTCTTCACAAGTGTGCCCTCCAAGGATATGCTCACAAATAGTAATAGGACCAAGTAAATGCATGCAAAAGCCACACATGTGGCCCTCCAAGTATGGCACACACCTCTCCATAAAACTCCTCCATAACCACCTCCAATAAAATAATATATATGCCAAGTCATAGAGGTGAGGGTGCTCTCCAATGAAAGTCGAATGATGACAAGTGTAGCTGAAATATCCATGCAATAAAGATGAGAGAGCACCTAGGAGAGGTGCACCCTAGAAAAGTGTGCCATGTAGCTACCTCAACCACCCACAAATAATAAAATATTCTCCAATGAAGTGCGTCCTAGGAGAATGTGCCAAAAGTCGTTAGACCTCAATAATAAAATATTACTCCATATGCCATGTCATAAAGATGTCTAACCAACCCAAGAGAGTGTGCCCTAGAGAAGTGTGCCAACCTATCCAAGAAACAATAAAATAATGCATGCCTTGGTAATTGTGCCCAAGAAGGGGGGCACCGCTAGAAAGCATCAACCAACTCCAACTAACACCTTCAAGTTTGAAAAGGAAGTCAGTGAAGTAGGGCACCCTAGCTATTAACCTTAATATGGATAAATTAGATTAATTTAACCATTGAACAATTAAATCAACCTCAACATGTGTGCACAAAGGTTAATGCTCAAATACAACCATAGTCTCCCTCCCAATTAGTCACCAACAGATTAAATCACCATGAACATGTGTGCCAATGAGGGATGCAGTAGAATAAAGTGTTGTACCATGTAAATAAAAAAGTTCTCCCTAGCAAAACCCCACCATGATAACAACAAAACATAAAACCCAACCTAAGGTGCACCACCATCAAGGTATTATTACATCAAAAATCATCATCCAACCTTAGGAAAAGGTTAGATCACCATCAAATCATATGCAGTACCCCCTTTCTAACTCAAAATTAGAAAATAGCACATCAATGAGGGCACGAACATAATTAAAAACGTTCCCCCCTAGGTGATGTCTACCAAATGTTACATCATTAAGTTATATCACCTAGGAAAATCCCACAAAGGCAACATGAATCATCCCACCATAGCAACATCCTAAGAGAAGGGGACAGTAGGAATGTTGACCCCTTCCAATCATCAAGTGAGCCTCTCATCACACATCCAACACATGAAGACCATATACAACACCCCCTCCTAGTGACACCAAATAATACCACATCATCATGAAAAAGTCACTAGGAAACCCCAACAATCATGAAACACATATCTCCTAACACCATCATCATCTAACCCCTTGGGGGGCTAGAACCATCATCCATATCCATGATAATCATATCAACCATACCATAATGAGATAGCATGCTCCACAACCATCGAATAGGCAACCAAGGGGTGATCAACAAGGCAAGCACATGTGAGAAGACCACCAAGCAGTAAGCACAATCATCCAACCAAGGAGAAATGAGACGCCCCCAACCAAAGAATCTTCTTCAAATGATATGATACCATGAAGAGAAGGGCTCCATAAAGATGAACCCCCCAAGTTGGTCCAATTGATCCAAGAAACAAGCAGAAAATCTCCATCAATCTGATAAAAATCACAAGGTGGAACCTCATACAATATGAGGTATAATAGAGCACAAAGTTTCACAAGAAATCAAGTATAACTTGTACATTGGAACGTGGCCCAACCAAGAGCCACATCTGTTTTGTTGTAATTTAAATGGCAAAGCCACTAAATCCAATTAGTGGGCATAAATCACACCAGATGTCAGCATGCACTGCTCTACCAGTCGTTGGAGCAGTTCAACTGATTTCAACCATCTGCAACTGCCCAACATCTCAAAGATTATATACAGCCATAGCACTTGAAAAAAAGGATTCCATTCGTAAATTGGATCTCTTTTCCTTTGGAAGCCATAACTTTTATCATTCTACCTTTAGTATGCCCATTGCCTATCTCTGTACTTGTGATTACATGATTGATCTTAAATGTGGTGTTATCTTGATATGTTGTAAGTTTGTAAACATGGTGAACCAATGAGTGTTAAATTTGGCAGCATCGACAGTCATTCTCCAATGAGAGGCTCAGAGGCCATATGGGCCACCCTAAGGCTAGCCAGGGAGATTTGGAGAATCAACCAGTCTTGTGAGGTATTGACAAAAGCCAGGGGGAATGTACAACCTCTGTGATTCAAACCAAAAGTCAAGACGAACGAGATGTTATGTAAGTCTAATGCAAAAGTCAGGGGGAACGTACAACCTCTGTGAGCATACATAGTCTAGTTCAAAAGTCAGGGGGAGCGTACAACCTCTGTGAGCATAAACAGACTAGTGCAAAAGTCAGGGGGAACGTACAACCTCTATGAGCCTAGTCAAGCCTTGTGAGCCATGAGCAAAAATCAAGGCATCTAGCAAAACTTAGGTTGAATATAAAATTCCTATGAGCTAGAAACAAACAATATTCCTAATATTGCAAATGATATAAATGTATTGATCTAGCGCGCTGGCACGTGTAACATTATCCACCATGAAGAGAAATTTGAATTGCCTTGTAAAGAGTCGAGTTGTAGAAGTCAAAGCTGCACGTCTAAGTCAAAGATATTGTTGTCAAGTTGTCGCATGTTGCATGCATGACATGCACTGCATGCATGTCTAGTTGCATGTTGCATGCATGCATGACATGTGCATGCTAAGTTAGTACGCATGCATGCCAAGTCAAGGGTGAGTTGTAATTGAAGTCTCAAGTCTAGTTCTATTTTCGAACTAAAGTGTGAAGCTGAGTTATGTTAAAGCATGCAAACAAGTTCCTAATTCGAGCCATCTACTTCTACTCTTCACTCCTTTATAAGCAGAGATCGACCCCTCTCTTCCATACAATGGTTATGCAGGGTAAGGGTGAATGTAGAGGCAGCATATAGAGGCGCATATCAGCATACAGAGGCAGCATATAAAGGCGCACAATAGTGTTGTCATAACAGCATACAGAGGCAGCATATAATAGTGCATAACAGTGCTGTCATAACAGCATTTAGAGACAACATATCATAGGCGCATAACAATCAATTAGAGGCAGCTTCAACAACCCATATCAGAGTTGATACATCTCAGTCTTTGAAAGCAACTCGAATACGTCTATATCAGCAAGGTCTCTTAGTTCTCTGTCAGGTCAGAGTCAACTTGGCAAGCTCTTTAAGAGCAGAATTTTCATGGTGGATGTTTGTAGGTGATCTTACATTACTAATGCAATAAAAGAATATCATTTGTTGGGGTTTTTCTCCCTGTACAGGGTTTCCCTAAGGTATATGTGTTGTTGATGTGCATGCTTACATATCTACATGATTATTGCTATTTAGTTATGATTCTATATTATTGAAATATATTAAGCTAGAATCAAAGTGTTGAAGAATTCAAAGAAATAATCCACTTAAGAAATCAAGCTCAAATTTAACATGGTATCAAAGCTTAGGGTGTGTTAAGCTTGTTGAAGTGCAGCAACAAGTACACACAGATCCAAGCAAGCTTGATTAAGTTTCCAGTGTGAGGTCCATGGCATCCTCCATTTCAGTCAGGGCCAAGTATAGGCTCAAAGGAGCTACCAACTTCAATGTGTGGAAGCTCTGGATAACAAATATCTTGCAGGAGCATGATCTTGAGCAATATGTGACCACAGTGGTGGAGGAACCCACTACTAATGCAGGAAGAGCGGCCTTCAGGAAGAGTCAAGCAAAGGCCAAGCGAATCATCTTTGACTCAGTCAAAGACAGTATAATGTCGGCAATGACTTCGTTAATGACTGCAAATGACTGTATGGATACCTTGGTGAATATGTATGAGAAACAATCTCCAAGTCAGAAGAGGACAATTAAGCACAAGCTTAAGTATTTGAAGATGGAGAAAGGTGAATCAATAGCATCTTTATGTTCTAGAATAGCCCAGATCAGAGATCAACTTTTGGTCACAGGGGTGACAGTGGACGATGATGATTTAGTGCAGACCATATTTGATGGTCTTCCTTCTTCTTGGGAGACCTTTTTATCCAGTGTAAGTGGGAGAGAGATTCAGCCCACGTTTGAGAGGTTATGGCATGATTGCCTCCAGGAGGAGAGTCGCACTACTACCAGGAGTGAGCCAACCAAAGAAGAGCATTCAACATTAGCATCAAGATTCAAGGGAATGAAGAAAGGCACCTTCCAGAAAGGCTCTCAAAGGAAGTTAAACACCAAAGGTACATTCAAAGGCAAGAGTATTGATACATCTAAGATTAAATGCTTTAGTTGTAATAAGTTGGATCATTTTGCTAAAGACTGTTGGTTTAGAAAGAAATATCCAAGGAAAGGGAAACATCATGCCTCAACTGTTGAGGATGAAGAATCCAAAAGAAAACAGAAAAGTCCTTCTAATGAGAAAGAAAAAAGAAAACAATATTACTTGGTTTCTGCCTGATCCAGTTCAGTTTTCACGGGGCCGAAAACTTGGTTAGTAGATAGTGGTGCATCAAAGCACATGACAAGGTACAAGGAGGTCCTCTCAGATTTCAAGACAAAATCTTTTGCAGAGCAGGTTGAACTTGGGGATGACCAATGTTACAAGATAGAGGGAGTAGGCTCTATCTCCCTCATATTGGAATCTGGGGCTAGACTTCATGTTGATGAAGTATTATATGTGGGCTCAAGAAGAATCTTCCATCAGTTGCAACCCTTGAGGACAAGGGATATTGGGTGATCTTCAAGGACAAAAAGGCACTATTGTTGGCTAAAGGTAGCCATTTGAGTACAACAGAACCCATCGGGATACGTAGAGGAGGATTGTACGTCGTGACAGAACAGTCCATTCAGGCATTGGCTCATGATGCGACTAGCTCTAGCGAATTGTGGCACAGAAGACTTGGTCATCTTCATTACAAAGCACTTCCAGATCTGCAGAACATGGTATGTGGCATGCCCTCTATTTCGCTTAGTAAAAATGAAATTTGTAAAGGATGCATGCTAGGTAAAAATATAAAGAAAGCATTTCCTAGTAGTGACAGCAGAGCTCAGGGCATCTTAGATCTGGTTCATTCTGATGTATGTGGTCCCATGTCATCTCCCTCACTCAGTGGTTGTTTGTATTATGTCATTTTTATAGATGATTACTCAAGAAAATGTTGGATATATTTCCTTAAAGCTAAAAGTGACACATTTGATAAATTCAAAGAGTATAAAGCCTTTATTGAAAAGCAGACAGGGAAACACATCAGAACCCTTAGAACAGACAATGGAGGAGAGTTTGAATCTCTCCAGTTTGAGGATTTCTGTAAATCAGCAAGAATCAAGAGACAGTTGACCATGCCATATAACCCTCAGCAAAATGGAGTTGCTGAGAGGAAAAACAGGACAATTTGTGAGGCAGCGAAAGCCATGATGTTTGACCAGGATCTGCCAAATTCTTTATGGGAAGAAGCTATCTCCACTACCGTGTATATTTAGAACAAGTGTCCACATGCTATCTTGAAGGACAAGACTCCTGAAGAGGTCTTCTCGAGGATCAAACCTGAAGTAGGGCATCTAAGGATATTTGGGTGTCCAGTGTATATTCATGTCCCTAAGGAAAAGAGGACAAAGATGGAACCCTCATGCAAGAAAGGGGTTTTTGTGGGGTACAGTGAGAACTCCAAGGCTTACAGGATTTATGTACCAAGTCAGAGGCAAATAGAGGTAAGCAGAGATGTGACTTTCCATGAGGAATCGGCACTCAAGAAATCCAGAGATCTTCAGCAGAAATCAGAAGCAATTCAGCCAACTTCACCCTTTTCTGAAAATGAAGAGTCAGATGATCAGAGGGAGGAACCTCATGAAGGGCCAAGTGATGAGCCCCTAGAACCTGCTGAAGAGTGAGAAAGAACTCTTGAAGAACCTCCAGCCAAAAGGAAGCTAGGGTGGCTAAAAGAAACAGTGCAGGAAGCAGAAAGGATAGCTGCTCCCAAAGGAACTTTCAGGGAAAGTAAGAGGCCTCATAGGTTTGGAGGCTATGTTGCACTGATGAGCAGCATCAGTGATGTCGAACCTTCTTCATTTGAAGAAGAAGATAAATTACAAGTATGGAAGGATGTCGTGCTTGAGGAATACAGGTCTATTCTAAAGAACAATGTCTGGGACATTGTGCCGAGGCCAAAGGACAAATCAATGATTTCTTCCAAATGGATCTATAAGATCAAACATGCAGCTGATGGAAGTGTGGAAAAGTTCAAAGCAAAATTTGTAGCCAGAGGCTTCACTCAGAAAGAAGGAATCGACTACGAAGAGACTTTTGCCCTTGTAGCCAGGTATACCTCCATTCGAACTATTACTGCTTTAGCTTTCATTCTTGGTTGGAAGCTACATCAGATGGATGTAAAAACATCATTCTTGAATGAAAAGATTGAACAGGAGGTCTTTGTGGAACAACCAGATGGTTTTGTACTGCATAACAAAGGCACTCATGTATGCAAGCTAAGGAAGGCCTTGTATGGTCTTAAGCAGACTCCCATAGTTTGGAATGACAGGATTGATGGATTTCTTAAAAGCCTGGGCTTTCAGAAAAGTGATGTTGATGCAAATCTGTACTTCAAGATAAGAGGTAACCAACATGTTATACTAATCTTGTATGTTGATGATCTCTTTCTAACAGGAGATGAAAGTCTAATAACCTGGTGTAAGAGGGAGTTAACCTCAGAATTCGAGATGAAAGACTTAGGCTTGATGCATTACTTCCTAGGATTGGAAGTGTGGCAAAGACAGGGCGAGATATTGCTGGCACAAGGAAAATACACAGTGGATGTACTAAAGAGGTTTGGTATGATGGATTTCAAATCCATGTCTAGTCTGATGGTTACCAACCTGAGGAAACTACATCATTCTGATACAGGTTCAGATTTGGTGGATCCCACTATGTATAGGCAGCTGATTGGATCATTGATGTACATGATCCACACCAAGCTAGATATATGCTATGCAGTGATTGCAATGAGTCAGTTCATAACTGAACCGAGACAGAGACACTGGGTGGCAGCAAAGCACATCTTGAGATATCTCAGGGGGACCATTACTTATGGTCTGAGATATACATCCAGTGGTGGTTTATTTCTGCAAGGGTATGCAGATGTTGACTGGGCAGGAAGCCCAGTGGATCGAAAGAGTACTTCCGGATATTGCTTCAGTTTAGGATCCGCTATGATCTCTTGGTCGAGCCGGAAACAGGGATCCATTGCACAGAGTACAGCAAAGGTTGAGTACATTGCAGCAAGTGATGCTAGCAAGGAAGCAGTATGGCTCAGAAAATTGGTTTCTGGGTTGTTTGGTGACAAGCTCGAGACGATGATGGTTCACTGTGATAATCAAAGTTGCATAAAATTGACAGAGAACCTGCACGACAGGTCAAAACATATTGACATGAGGTACCACTACATCCGAGACTTGGTCCGGAGAAAAACTGTAAAGTTACAGTACATAGCCACGAGCAAGCAGGTAGTTGATATCCTGACCAAGCCTCTGACCTCGAGACAATTTGTGCAGCTGAGAGGCAAGCTTGGTGTGGCTGAGAATGACTCCCTCGCTGAGAGGGAGTGTTAAATTTGGCAGCATCGACAGTCATTCTCCAATGAGAGGCTCAGAGGCCATATGGGCCACCCTGAGGCTAGCCAAGGAGATTTGGAGAATCAACCAATCTTGTGAAGTATTGACAAAAGCCAGGGGGAACGTACAACCTCTGTGAGTCAAACCAAAAGTCAGGACGAACGAGATGCTATGTAAGTCTAATGCAAAAGTCAGGGGGAATGTACAACCTCTGTGAGCATAGACAGCCTAGTGCAAAAGTCAGGAGGAACGTACAACCTCTGTGAGCATAGACAAACTAGTGCAAAAATCAGGGGGAACGTACAATCTCTGTGAACCTAGTCAAGCCTTGTGAGCCATGAGCAAAAGTCAAGGGATCTAGCAAAAGTTAGGTTGAATATAAAAGTCCTATGAGCTAGAAACAAACGATGTTTTTAATATTGCAAATGATATAAATGTATTGATCTAGTGCGTTGGCACGTGTAACATTATCCACCATGAACAGAAATTTGAATTGCCTTGTAAAGAGTCAAGTTGTAGAAGTCAATGCTGCATATCTAAGTCAAAGACATTGTTGTCAAGTTGTCACATGTTGCATGTTGCATGCATGTCTAGTTGCATGTTGCATGCATGCATGACATGTGCACGCTAAGTTAGTACGCATGCATGCCAAGTCAAGGGTGAGTTGTAACTGAAGTCTCAAGTCTAGTTCTATTTTCGAACTAAAGTGTGAAGCTGAGTTATGTTAAAGCATGCAAACAAGTTCCTAATTTGAGCCATCTACTTATCCTCTTCACTCCTTTATAAGCAGAGGTCGACCCCTCTCTTCCATACAATGGTTATGCAGGGTAAGGGTGAATGTAGAGACAGCATATAAAGGCGCATATCAGCATACAGAGGCAGCATATAAAGGCGCATAACAGCATACAGAGGCAGCATATAAAAGTGCATAACAATGCTGCCATAACAGCATTTAGAGACAGCATATCAGAGGCGCATAACGGTCAATTAGAGGCAGCTTCAACAACCCATATCAGAGCTGATACATCTCAGTCTTTGAAAGCAACTCGGATACGTCTATATCAGCAAGGTCTCTTAGTTCTCTGTCAGGTCAGAGTCAACTTGGCAAGCTCTTTAAGAGCAGAATTTTCATGGTGGATGTTTGTAAGTGATCTTACATTATTAATGCAATAAAAGAATATTGTTTGCTGGGGTTTTTCTCCCTGTATAGGGTTTCCCCAGGGTATATGTGTTGTTGATGTGCATGCTTATGTATCTACATGATTATTGCTATTCAGTTATGATTCTATATTGTTGAAATATATTAAGCTGGAATCAAAGTGTTGAAGAATTCAAAGAAATAATCTGCTTAAGAAATCAAGCTCAAATTTAACAATGAGTTCTCATTTCTTCTCATGTAGTTTTCTTTTAGATTTTACTTCCATCAAGTGAACTAGGGTCCTAGGAATCTTGAGTCCGGGAGTTGAAGATAACAAAGATTGGGGTTGCAGACACATGTCTTGTTGGGTTTACATGTTATCTCCATCTCATTGTATTTAACTCTTGCTGGTTCTGGTCCTTTGTACCAGCGTATTGATGTCTATTAAAATAATTAATATATCTAGGCCTTTGGGCATTTTGGAGCTTTTGTGGACGTACTATCTCTGTGTCTGAGTATTTCTTCAGTAATCTGCTCAAAGTTTTGATGTGTGTGTGTTAAATTACCATTTGAAAAACTATCTTTCCATTGTGCAATCTTTTCCTTCATTCCAAACAGTATATTGGCACTAAGTTATCCTTTTGAATTATCAGGGAAGCTCCCTTTCATTCTTTCATAAGGAAAGTTACAATTATTTTTGCATCATACTATCGCTCTTCGGGCAGCTACTCTCCATAAATTCTGTCAAGTTTAGTTTAAGTCTTGGATCCTGTTGTTCTCAGACCCCACTCTGCCTATTTAAAGAGGACCTGCACTGTTCTGATTTTTGGTGTAGTTTCTTGGGAATACAATTCATTATTCAAACAAACTCCACTTTACCAAAAATAATGACAACACATACATAGAAATTTAGCAAGCTGTAAAAACAATGAGTTCTTGGACATTTGACCTCACAAATTGTAGTGACCAAACTACAAAAGGAGCCAACCTACACTAGATTGGTATTTTGTGAGATGCATTTCAGTCAACATGACTCCATAGATGGAAATTTGATAATGCTCCCCAGCCAAGGACTGAAAGTTCCTTGCCTTAGTTTTGAATATCTATTGTCTGTGAGATTTTATGTCAAAATTGTGATCAGCTGAGTATTATTTATTTTTCATTACATGTAGTTGTTATTAATTCCTACAGACCGGTTCAATTCATCATCGTAAATTAAACATTCCCAAGGGTGATACTGGGCCATGTTGTTCACATGGCACCTAGCTGGTGAATTAGTACACAGAGTTGTATATTTTTTCACTGATTCCATTATCACCATATAGGCATTAGACTATGTTACTTCAAATTTCATTACCATACTTGCCATAAGTCAATGTAAAAGGAAGGGAGGGAGGATCTATACCCTTGTACAGGAACCCTATTGCTGAGCTGACCATCTTAGGTAAGGCGCTTTGAAGCACTAATTAGGTATAGTCTTGTGCCCCATGCTACATGGTAAAGAGATGGAATCGTGTGGGAGTTGTTGGGCTAGGCTTTATCTTCTAGTGGTGAGCTATGATTATATAGTACTAAACATTGGATGAAACTCGAAGGGATTTGGATGGCCATATAGTACATCCCTAAAGGCGAAACTACCCACTGAACAAACAATATTGGACTTAATCATCGCATACCCTTAATGATGAAATAGGCTCGAATCCATGTTTGATAACACTTTATCTTGACTTGTTATGTTTCAGGGATAGAGAACAGGTCTCTAAAAATACTTTGCTATTGAGCATCTGATTTAGTCCTAAGGTTGTCTGTATTCCCCCATTTTGATATTGACTCGCAGATTCCCATACACTGAAACATCTGTGCAGAACCGATATGTAACCAGATTATATTACGATCAAGAGGTATCAGGGCACATAGAAGCACTGCTCACAGGTCTTTATTTCTATGCAAGAACATGTGATCGGCATTCCCTTGAGAGGTATGACTGACATAAAAGTGTACTGTGTTTCGGGGGCAGTAGATTGTCTTTCAAAATTCTACTCATTGTTGACTCAGATTACTGAGAATAAGAGTGAGAAACAAAGATCCGTATCTTACTGTGGGTCGTCGTTGACAATGTCACAAAGTTCAATATTCAGTGCCCAGTCTGGATCACCTAACAGATCACTGGTTGCTCCCTCGACTAATGCAGCTGCCATAGTTAAGTTGAACTTATTTCTGAAGAAATCTTGTTTGCTGGATAGAAGTAACCCTGATTCCTGCCTTGAGTGGATAAGCTCTCTTCCCTGTAAAATTCACAGACAAACAAGGAATGATTAATGACATTTTCCTCGGACCTTAAATCATATATTGTTATTATGAATAACACAGATATATAAGATTGACCAGTGGGTTGTATAACATGTGCTTTCGTTGCATAGACAAGGATTCAATTCCCCCCCCGAGAACATGGTGCTGTGTTAATGCCACCAATGTGTACTATCTTTTGATATTTCATTGTTATCTAAGCCTAGGCTGTTTGTCCTTGGCAGCAAGGTGGGCAGACGAGGCCAAGTGCAAGTGCAAGTCCAAGGCAATCACGCGGCTTCTAAGCCGAACGTTTTTGGCGTGCAGGGTTTTGCCTAAAAGGGCATTTAACCACCAAAGGAAAGCACAGAAATATAAGACATTGATGTCTCAAATGAAATTAGGGCAGCTTCACAATAAACTAAAATCCAGACGAGTCATATGCAGCTCATGTGCTGTAATTTACGTGGCCATGAAACATGAACTGCTTAGTATCATTGATCAACTATTACTGAAGTTTTACATTTACATGACTAGATGAATCACCAGCTCCTGCTCTACCACTGAAGCTCTAATGATTATTTGCTGTACTATTACTGAAATTAACTATCAAAGCTGCGAAATCTACTCGCATTACTGCTGAATTATACTGAAACAGCAGAGTGATACTTGAACTATAACATTGATTTATCAATCTATCTGTACTCAAATCTAATTACTTAAAGTACCATCTTCGGCTACTGTTTTACCCGTTAAAAATTACTTGGACATGAGCTGTGACAGATCTGCAACATCATGGCTGAGTTTCTACCAAGCTCATGTATCAATAGCAGAAAATTCAATTTTAACAGACAGTAAAGGAATCTAGTTATGTTATAAGACCACTCAGTAAATTACCTGTCTGTTGAATTAAGCGTACCTTGCAGAGCTAGAGAAACCCAGTAAGCAGCAGCAACGCTAGATCCGAATTTGAAGGCTATGTAATGCCATGAAAAGGGAATCAAATGCTTTCTCAGAATGCCCTTATACAAGGTGTCGTTTTCTGCTTTGTCTGGTAAATAATGTTTGCATTTGAATTTTACATAAGTCAAATGATTTGTCTCCGGGAAAACAAGTTTAAATATGGGTTTTTCTCAGAGGGAACTTAAGAGTATCACATGAGATGGGATTTTGGGTGGGGTTTTAATAAAGGTTTTACTTTTGTCACCGCCTGCCATAAAGAGAAAGACAAAGGGACTCATGCAGATGCTCCATGTGTGGGGAATGTACTCCGACGGGGAAGTTTCTTGGTAAAGTCGAAGAGTAAGAGAATATGAATGGGATGCCCATTATACATCTTTCTGGTGTCGTGTGACCTCACATTCCCATCACTTGTGTCCTAGGTAGGTCCTTTTTTTCTCATAGCTTACCTAACACTGACCGATAACATCTATGACAACCTTACACCAGATAAAGACCTAACATCCATGTTTCTGATCACATAATTCCATTCCATGACATGTGTATTGTTTTCTACTCTTTTTGGTTGGTTTAGTGAAGTGTTTTATTTATCTTGAATGAAGTGTTTTACTTAGAAAAACTTTCTATTAGATTTTTTTTTTTTATGTTTTTTTAATTAGTTTTATTTAAAATTTGGTTAGAAATTTAGAAGAATAGTTTTTGGGTATGTTTTTTATCAGTTTTGTTTAAAATTTGGTGAGAAATTTAGAAGAATTGTTAGAATTCTAGATATGATTTGTTGAGATTGCACAATCCAGGTGGATTAGGGGTTTTTCATGTAGCTAGATTCATCTATGCATTCAAAACTGCAATTTGAACTATGGAAATTGCAATTTCACCAACAATTACATCACTAAACTCCAGTGATAATTGCCCAAAAAATTACAAAAAAAATCAAATATTTAGACTTATCCATCATATAGATGTTTTGTTTTGATATGTGTTGTGATATGTATTGTTTTGAAAGAGTAAAGAGTGTAATTTAGATATATAAATATCATAAGTGTTTTACTTTGACATGTGTTGTTTTGTAAAACTAGAGAATGTAAATTAAATATATAAGTGCAATAAGTTTAGGTGGAGGTTTTCATTATAGTGAAAATAAATTTTAAAAAATCAAGAAATTATATAAATTATGTTATGTAGAAAAAGTTTCTTTCTTAGCATGAAGTTATGTTGTAAATGGTGTTTTATGGGACATGATAGCATTGAATGGGTCGATCTTGAGGGAAAGAGTTGTTCAATAGAGTTTAGGGTATTGGATAACATTGTAGGTGAAAGTACACTTAAAGGTCGAAACTACTCTTTTTCTTGTGAAGTAAGAGGTGAAATTATGTCTCTCTAGTTGACTACAACTTGGTTGATCTCATCCATTAGGTACGAGCAAGTACGATACTTTGGTAAGAGTTGCAATTTACTTGAGTATGTCTCATTGCACAATCATTATTCACAATGAACAAGTTTTAGATGATTTGCTTATGATAAGATCATTATGTTGCCCTTGCAAGGAAATCCATAAAATTTGAAGCAATTCTGATTTTTTCCTCTTGAAAAAAACCCAATAATCTTCCAATAACTTTCAATACTAAGTTTTTGTATTCTTGTCTCTGAAATTTTGGAAAATGAAAAAGATCTTGAGAATGATGGATGAGGTGTTACTCTTTAAAAGTAGGGTTAACAATATGTGAGCGACAGTGACAAGTGACAAAAATGGTTATCCTTTCGATGTTAGTTTTATTCCAAGAACAATTTAATTAATTTTCAAGGATATATGTTAGGAAGAAATAAATATAGTTTCTCCACTTCATAAAATTAGAGGATTTGTGTGCTAGAGATATGATTAAATTTATAATATAAAACTATAAAATTAACATTGAATTATGATTAGCATTAGTATGTTATATTAGCATTATAATCTAATCCATATGTGAGATTATACTCCCTCTAAATATAAACTAGGTAATAAAAAAAATTCTCATATAAATTTATATATAAGATCAATTATATTTATTTTTTACTTATATATGATTACATTTATCTTTTTATAACTAAAATAGAAAAATAAGATTATACTCCCTCCTACAAATTTATATATATATATTATACTTATCTTTGATTTATATATATATAATTACATTGTATTTTTTATAATTAAAATAGAAATAAATTAAATTATATCTTTTTATAACGAAAATAGAAAAATAAATTAAATTATTGGTATATATATGAAAATTGAATATTATTTTGTAAATTTTTTTCAATATTTAAAGTTTTTAATAATGATCATCTAAAGTCAACTAAAATAATAATCATGTATTTCATCATTTCAATTACATTTACATTATTTATTAAGAAAAATAATAAAATTTAAATATTTATTAAAATAGTTAAATGTAATCAAAGTCATCGAACTTCATTACACTCTTCAAGTCCAACGAAATTTAACTTAAATAAGCAAATGGAACTAATTCAACTTTTTTGATGAAAAACATTTTGACCGAATCGAACAAACTCAACTAATTTCAAAGCCAATTTTACCAAATCAAACAAACTCAACTAATTTTAAGGCACATGATTTTGTTGAATAGTAGATAGACTCGGCCATTGTTGTTCAAATTTATAATCTAATTTATGTGAATGTAGAGGGGATTGGGGATTATGGCTTTGTTTTTTAAATGGGTTAAAGAGGATTTTAAGTATATGGGTGAATCATTATGGAGTTATAATAAAATGGGATTATTATAATAATATAAATATTTTTAAGATAAAATGTTATTTATATAGTGTTTTTAATTATATTTATTATATAGATATTTGTGTATTAATAAAAAGATTGTATAGAAGAGAAGAAGGGAAGATTAAATAAATAATTAAGTATGATTAATATAGAACAAATTAATTATGGTGTTAGTAGGAAGTTTATTATCACTATGGATATTTATGTTAGCATAAAGATCATGATATATTGGGGCTCATATGGTATCGTGAACTACTCACAACCAATGTGGAATAGAAAGTCGAGGGGAAGGGAATTATTATAGTCACAAAAATATTTCCAACATGTCATTCATGGTATATCTGAATTTATTGATCACACATATGCAAATTCAACAACAAACAAGAGGATGAAAAAGGAAGGCCCAATGAACAAGCATAATCAACCTACTAAAAGTATGTATATTAACGGGTAATGAAACCCCACTATAGGATACACCATGTAATAATGGCTTGCAATTGTGATATTATAATAATGATAATAATAATCTAATTTTAAGGTCACAGCCAAGCTAGACACCAAATTGGTGTATGAGACCCCCCTGTTTGTGGGACAAGGGACCCCCTCCGCGCAACAATTTGATAAGTAAAGTCTACGGAGGTATACATACCCTACCCCCCTCTGGATTCGAACTTGTGACCTCTTAGGAGGAAACACATGTTCTTAACCATTAGGTCCACTCAAGTTGTATTTCAAATATGGTAATGAAAGCTTGTAGTTTGAGGCAATGAGTTAGCTTATTCTTTAAAAAAAAAAAAATGGGATTTTATGATAATATTCTTTAATTTCAGAATCTTACAGGATGGATGAAAATCTAGAAGGAGGAGAGGTGTGTATTGCCTCATTCCAACCCTTGCACCCCCTACCTTAAACCTTGCTATGGTGACTCTCATAAGGTTAAGGTAGCATATCAACGACTAAAGAGAGTGAGGATGTGGTTGTCCTTAGGTAGAGAGTGGAGTCAAGAAACCTCTAGAAAAACACTTGGAAGGAGTGTGCATTATGGGTGGGTTCAATGGGTCATTGTGGTGGCTAAATCTTGGTCATTAGACTGCTCATGGAGTTGCTATGGTAGTTCTTTCATAGTTGTTGGTTTGTTCATGGGTGGGCTCTAGAAATTATTTTAGGGCTTCTTATTGGTGAGAACATGTTGGCCTTCTCAAATCTTTCAAGCAAGCAGGTTATTATGTAGGGTTATTTTTTGTTGGTGTTGATTAGATACTTTGGTTTGCCATAGTATTTGGGGTAGGTTTGTGAGGGTGCATCTTTCTATAATGGTTGGGCTAGTTTGTAGCTTTCCTTATGTGAGTTTGTTGAAAAGATATCATGGTGCTCATGGCAAGCAAACACCATACATGCAATATATGAGTTGCTCAAAGATAACCCTAATGGTTATAGTGTCAAAATGATGAGAGCTTTGTACCCTAACCAATGACCCTTTGTTGTGGGTGTATTGAACGCTTAGGGTTTCTAAATTGCAATTATTTGTTTCTTGTTACCTCAAGGAGTGTGTCTATGCCTACTCTCTCTATCGATAAGTTATGGGGATGTCTTATTTGTTTAGATTCCTTATGTCATGCTACTCACTTATATAAATATCTACATATATTGTAAATAAAATGTTTATGTTTTGGTAGTGTTTTAGTTTTTTTCATTATCTTCTCATATGCAATTTTGACGTTAAACTGACAAAACAAAACATGGAATTGTTGAAAAAATGGAGATTCTAGGGTTCTATGCAGCAAATAGGTCGAGGCTCCCTGGTAGGCGGAGAAGGAGGTTTGAATTCAAAGCGGGGGGGGGTTTTGTCTCTCGGGATGACAGATCCCAGGACAGGGAAGACCACGGAGGAAGGGTCGGAGGAGGAGACCCGTAAGTCATTTAAAGAAGTAGTCAAAGGCAACCCCGGAAGCAGGGGAAAGGATATCGAGATGGGTGGAGTCTGCAATGGGAAGACAGAGACCCAAAAAAAGGATGAGAAGGAGATAAACCTGTAGAGTTAGAAAAAGAGGCTTCAGAATGAATACTTAACTAAGACAACAGAGAATCCCAAGTACGAGGTAACCTCGAACAGGATAGGGAATTACAATGGATGAGAGACCATGCCTTAATCAAGAAATTTATGGGGATTTGGCCCTCGGAGAAATCCCTCCAACTTTGGATAAAGGAGAAATGGAAGGTTAAGGGGAAAGTAGACATACAACTAGGGTCAAAAGGTTTCTTCACAACAGTTTTTACAAAGTCGGGAGAGCGAGATAAGGTGTTCGAGGAGGGCCCCTATTTCTTCAACTAAGTTGGCCTCCATATGCGATTATGGATAGAAAGGTTTGCCCCAGAGAAATAAGACTTCACAATGGCCCCGGTTTGGATCAGGATGTACTCTCTGCCAAGGGAATTCTGGGAACCCGAGACTATGGAGGGCATAGGCAATACGATATGATCCTTTGTCAAAATCTTTGAGGTCACAAAGGCGGCCAGGTATATCTCTTGTGCCAGAATTTATGTTTATATGAACGTTGCAAATTCCATCCCCGATTCTATAGTAGTGTCTTACCAGGATGAAGAATGGATCCAACCTCTCAACTATTAGCATATTCCCTTCCAATGTAGGAAATTCCACGTTCATGGCCATCTTTTTAGGGATTGTCCTCTAAATTCCCCCACCCAGGGGAGTAAAGTTAAGGAGGAGATAGATCTGGAAGGATTCACTAAGATCCAGGGTAAAAGGAAGGCCAGATAATGTCAACCCAAGAAACTCGCAGTAGTCCCAGCCAAAAACAATAGAAACAACTTCAAGATTTTGGTAGGAGAACCCAGTGAAACCCGAGAGGAAGGAAATCCAAAGAAGTTCACGCCAGAGACCAAGCAAGATGCAGTAGCAGGGGCATATCTTCCCAAGAGGCTCAAAACAAAGACAGACCAGGGGAAGGAAGAAACAGGGGAGAAGGAGGCAGTGATGAAGGAAAACCAAGGTTCAACTACAGACACGGAAGAGGAATCAGACTTAGAAAGGACCCAAGATATGGATCTAGAGGAGATTGCAGTAGATCTCTCGACCCTAAGGGAGGCCTATGGAGCCCAGAAAATCAATAGCCTCACCATAGCTCAATTGAGGAAGTTATAAAGAGATTTGGTGGTAGGCAAAGGGGTAGGATCCACCCCAGGCTCGGGTGCAGCAATGTCGGGGAGCATGGGGATTAAGACCAACCCCCTCAAGGCTCAGAAGAATATATCAGGGGAGGAAAAAAAGAAAGGTAGGAAACCATGTCGTCAAAATATTGAGGAAACAAGAGCCTTGATAGTCGACTTAGGACAAGTGGTCTGCCTTCCAGATAACTATTTCCCATCCCAACCCAAATTTGGATTATGAATATTACATCCAGGAATATTAGAGTTATGAATGCCCTCTCAAAACAACGAATGCTCAAGAAAAGAATATCCATGGAGAAGGTTGATATTGTCCTACTTCAAGAAACCAAATGTGATGAAGGAAACATTAAGAGGATCACTCAAAGAATCTGGTCGAGATATGAAGCTAAATGGATTGCTATTGAAGGTGTTTCTGGAGGAGTGGCTACCCTCTTGGACTTGGAATCCATGGAGATGGAGTAATTTACTACCATACACATGATTCTCACCTTAAAATTCAAAATGAAAAGCTAAGGGGAAGAGGGATACATCACGAATGCTTATGGCCTGAATCAACCCAGCCTAAAGTGAGCCTTCTTGGAGGAAATTAACCTGTTAGGATCCTCCTTAAAGAATCAAGTATGGGTCCTAGGAGGTGATTTCAATATGATCAAGACTCCCTTAGAAAAGCAGGGAGGTATTCGAACGTTAGATCAGAAGAATGTAGCTTTCAGAGAGCTCATAGAAAGGCTCCATCTCGTATACGTACCCACCAGGAATGGTCTCTTTACTTGGAACAACAAAAGGAGAAATGAGCATATGATTGTTGTTCACCCATATAGATTTTTACTTTTTGAAGCAGGCTTTCAAGCCAAATAGGGTCTCTCTGCAAGAGTTCTCCCCTACCATGGTTCAGATCAATGGCACATTTCCCTGTAATGGCTACAAGTCTGGAAGCAAGGGCCAACTCCTTTTTCATTGTGAGAAATTTTGGCTTAACCACTCGAACTTTCTAACAAACCTGACAGTATGGTGGAAAGGCTCAAAAGATATCCATGGAACGAAAATGTACCAGTTCCAACAAAGGCTAAAGCAAGTTTGACGGTGCATTGAGAAGTTGAATAAAGAAGTATTTGACAATATATTCAAAAGAGAAGAGGAAACTTGAACAATAAATGGAAGATATCCAACAGAAAGGGATTCAGGGGATCTACTCTTTAGAACTTAGAGCGAGGGAGGCCAAAATCAGAGAATATTTGGTCAAAAGAGATCGTTGGGAACAGATGTTATGGAAACAAAAATCAAGGACCCACTGGCTTAAAGAGGGGGATAAGAATACTAACTTCTTCCATAATTCCCTAATCCAAAGAAGGAGCAGAAATATAATTGTATCTATCAAAGCGCATGACGGGAGAAACAAAGTGAAAAAGGAGGACAATGAGGAGGAGCTCTTAAACTATTTCTGAGACCTTCTATGATAACTTGATATTAACAGACAGGGGGGAATCTCCAAAATAATTGAAGCGATCCCCGAGCTGGTTCCCATAGAACAATCCTAAAGTATGATGAGATCAACCTCCTTAGAGGAAGCAGAAGAGATTGTCAAAAACATGGCCCAAGGGAAATACCCACGCCCAGATGGCTTCATCACTCACTTTTTCCAAGCATGATGGCCAATTATTGGCAATGATATATGGGAAGTAGTGGAAGAATACCGCAGATCCAAATCAATTCTGCGGGCATTCAATGCCACATTCATCACTTTAATTCCTAAGATTAAAGGAGCCAACACTGCAGATAAGTTTTGTCTTAATTCCTTATGAAATGTCATTTATAAAATCATTTCCAAATTGATAGCCTCTAGGATTAAACCAATTCTTTCGCTCATTATCTCTCAAGAGCAGGGAGGTTTCATAAAGGAAAGGCAGATCTCGGATGGTATTATAGTAGCCCATGAAGATCACTCCCTTGAGGTGTCAAAAAAAGCAGGAATGATGATGAAATTGAATATGTCTAAGGCCTATGAGAGAATGAACTAAGATTTCCTTAAGAAGATATTACTTTCTTTTGGCCTTGGGGAAGATTGGGTAGATTGGGTCTTCAATTTGATTTTTACAACCTTCTTCTCCATCCTAGTGAATGGATCCCCCTCCAAGACCTTCAATGTCTCTAGGGCTCTCCGCCAGGGAGATCCTCTGTCCCCCTTCCTATACATCATTCTGGAAGAAGGTCTGGGTCGCAGCCTCTATCGAGCTAAAAGCAAAGGGACTATCAAGGGGATCTCCCTCCATCAAGGAGAAGAGGCTCTGTCTCATCTTTAGTTCGGGATGATAATATTCTTATGGGGTTGCCTATAGTGAAAGAAGTGCAATCTTTTAAAAAAATATTGGACCTCTTTAACCAGGCCTCTGGCACTGTCATTAACCAGGAGAAATCCTAGGTATTTTTCTTCAACACTCCCCAATCAATACAATGACATATGGCCGCCTTGCTTGGTTTTGAACCCTCCTCCCTACCATATAAATATTTATGAGCCCCCCTCCTCTTCAAATCTCTCCATAATCCTTCATGGGAGGAAATCACGGCCAAAATTGAAGCCAAATTCAACAATTAGACTCATCACTCTCTCTCCTTTTAGGTCATGTCCTTTTGATCAAATCCATCCTCTCGACCCTCCCCATGTACCTCGTCTCAATTTTAGTCACTTCATTGAATTTCATTAAGAAAATGCGATCTTTGCAATGCAATATTCTGTGGGGAGAGCCTCAAAATCGAATAAATGGGAACTGGTGGCCTAGGATACCCCCTATAAACCTAAGTCTCAAGGAGGGATAGGTCTCAGGGGCCCCCAATTCTCCAACAAAACTTTGGCGGCGAAAATTTGGTGGACATGGATCAAATCTCCCAACGCCCTATGAGAATTTGTTGTGGAGGAATAAGTATGTCCCCAGAGTCCCTCAACAGGAATTGATCAGAGTAGATGGGGACATGCCAGGATCTGTGATTTGGAATAATGCCTAGCGAAATCACCTTTTGGTCTAGCGATAATGCTTCTAGGAAGTTCATAATGGTCAAATAGCCCTCTTTTGGGATGACGCGTGAGAGCAAATTCTAGTCTTGGGGAGTGAAGTTAAGTTTCAAATACTTCACAAGACTATGGAACGAGCTAGTCGGGTGAAGGTGCACCATTACTGGAAAACCCACCAAGTAATGGTGTTAGCCCAGACTCACAGTTTCTTAGCCCTGGTTATAGAAGGGGACTCCTAGGTGATTATCATAGCTCTTCAAAAAATCTTGAATGGGGTGAAGGTCGATG
This sequence comes from Picea sitchensis, assembly GCA_010110895.2. Lineage (NCBI taxonomy): Eukaryota > Viridiplantae > Streptophyta > Pinopsida > Pinales > Pinaceae > Picea > Picea sitchensis. The sequence continues at coordinate 88,367 of SNQJ01S0009587.1, read as the reverse complement.
AGGTATCAGACAAATGGAGGATGGGCCATGGGTTCTCTGAGATTGGGCGCATGGTTAACACTCTAGCGACCATTGTTCCATAGCTAGTCCCCAGGAAGGAAAACTCAACGGTCGACTACATGGCCAACCTAGGTGTCACATTGTTGGAGCTGCATCGGATTTGGAGGTTGGGGGACCCAATGCCAAGGGGGACATTGTTGGAGCTGCATCGGATTTGGAGGTTGGGGGACCCAATGCCAAGGGGGATGGAAGAGTTGTTGTATCATTGTTTCCAAGTCGACCTGAATGTGTGGAGGGAAGTGTGTGATCTAGCAAGGCCACTTATCCAAGGGGATGGTTCGAGCTCTGAAACAAGATAGGTAGACAAGTTGCCTAGTGCAGGGAGTGGAAGTACAAAGGTGGCAAGGCAGTTCAACCATGGGGATGGTATGTGTCTCGATGTGGGTCAGGCAGACATATGGCCAAGTACGCCCATGAACAAAGATGATGACCCCAAAAATCATGGAAACATCTAGAGGAAGGACAGGGGAAGGCCTCTGTATGGATGTAGCAATTATGTTGTAGTATGACTTCATCGATAGATCCCACAGATCCAGTACGAAAGCTTAAGACAATACCCATATGATGGATCGACTGCACGCTGCATTCAGTCTTGACGACACTAGAAATGTCGTAAGGAGTCCAATCACTTGCATTCCCGTTATGTAAACTCTTAAGTTGTACATCATGATCTGGTACCCCAACTCAGAGTACCAACTCAGTAATTGTAATGATTGGGTTCCCAATGATAAAAGCGTAAGAGGGATGCACAAGCTCATTGTATTATGCCTCCCTCTTAGCTCCCATATGCATCCCTTCTATCTAGTTTTAATTTAGAAAAGTAGGAACAACCATTGTAGGAGAATGGCCTGCAATTGGAGCAAGAAGGTCAAGAGGGGCCCTATGGGTCACCATGAAAAGGAAGCCTACTCATCTAGAGGTCGTGGTCATCTCTCCAGAGCGGAGAAGGAATCCCGCACTACCGAAGAGCGTTCTTGGTTCCATAACTTAGGGGATAAAATTTGGTCGGTAGAAGCCATTGAGGACTGAGTTCTCTCTCATCAAAGGGTGACCAAGGAGGAGGAGATAATAAAATAAGATGCTAAGTGGGTGGCGGACTCAGTGAACCCAAGAACCAGAGATACACAATACTTCATGAGGGAAGAGGCCTATTGGATGGTTAAGGCACTGGCGGCGCTGGTTGTCAAGATGATAGTTTGTTTTGATTTTGGTATGTTTTGTTTTGTCTTTGGTTTACATTGTTAGCAGCTCATAGCCATTCAAACTTTGGCTCTAGTTTTGGGCATATATGTGGAACCTATGACAAAACATGCATTCTTGATGATCTTGATTGTTCTGAACAAACTTTAAGAGTTTGGTTTCCTCTTTTTGACGGACCCCCTTTTAATTTGTTTTTACTATATTGTGATATAATAGAAATTTCCTCCTTTTTAACTTAATTTTTTTTTGACATTAAACCAATTCTAATAATGTTTTGAGAGCTTAATTATACAATCCATTTTTTTTTAAATATCCAACTATACATTCATTAATTTTATCAATAATTAAAACATATTTTATTAAAAAATATTAGAATTTTCATATAATATTAGTCTTATTTATTGATTATGTTGCTATGAGAGATGAAGATAACAATGAGCTTGTAATTTTTCAAGGGTTTGTTCGTTCTTATGCATTCCATTTAAGACTGAAATTTGACATATTACCTTTCATGTCAAGAAAAACATATTGGTAACTTTAAGATTTATAATTTGCTTTATTTTATATTTATGATATGTTTTAAGATATTATATTTTATATAAAAAAATATTACATACATTTCAAATGAATTTTTATTTAATTTTTATGTAGATATATTTTTATAATATATTTAATATATATTTTAATATATCTTTAAAAAGAGAGAAGGGGAGGTATGTGTATTAAGTTGAGGGATATGTAGAGGGTAATGGGAATAGGGTGGCGTGCACAGAGGAGATGGGAGAGGATCTGGAAAGGCATCTGAGTCATTATGGCTCAATTTTTCTAATTGACTCTTGATTGTAGACCATTAAGTCAAGAACAACTAATAAAAATGAATATTATTACGAGCAAAGCTTCAAGCACAATTGTCTTATGAAGGTTTTAGACAAGACATGGGACATTCAAGAATGGATATGGGAACAATCTTATTCATAGAGTGCGAGAAAATATTATATGACTTGGTTGGGAGAGTTACTAGCCAAAGGAAAATTATATGATTAGGGTTAGTGCAAAGGAAGGTTGAGGTTTTGTAAAGCTCATGCCAAGCTAGACTTGAGGTTTTCAAGGAATAAAACAATGGCCTCAGTGGTGAAAGTAATAACAAACTACAATAGTAGGTTATCGATAGAGTTTAAACATGAAGTGAAGGAGATAGAGGAGAGGGTAAGTGAGAAAAGAGGCATGACATCTAATGATAGTGTGGATGAGGAGGTGATGCCTTGAGTTCTAGACATAAGCTTTTCACACAGCAGAGACACAAGATATTTGACGTAGATTGATATGTATTAGCATATGAGGACATTCATAGCCATAACTGTGGAAACAAAGGGTCCACAACATAAATAAATCATTGAGAAATTGAAGTAGTTGATCCAAAAATATGAGAGTTTGATTAATGTTATTTGGGGGGAGAGGCAAATAGTTGAGAATCTAGAGGATGAAGGAAGACCTACTATGGCCAAGGAAGAGGAGCAAGGTAGAGCAGAAAAAAGATAGACCAAGAGGAGGAAGTTTTTGGAGACAATCAAGGAGGAGAGACCCATCCTACCTTCATCAACATAGCCTTGAGCCTAAACTTTAATCATTAGCCTTGGTTATTTCAAGTTTATTGTTGGATTGTGTTCTCTTTTTTATATGTCGATATTGCTTGTAAATCATATAGTTAGTCATGGACTTAAGCTAGTTAACTATGCTAATTCATTATGAGTTCTTAAGAACTAGGTTATTTCACTATACGAGAGAAGGAAGATCTAAGAACATCTCCATTTCATGTTGATCAATTGTAATTTTGGATTCATAAAAAACAAGTTATAGTATGGATTACTTGTAACTCTTTTTGTATATTACTAATAGATAATATAACTGATTTATAATTCGGTCTCGATTTCAACTGATATAGTCTCAACATGCTTTCCTTTTGATCCAAGTTTTTCCTTTTTGATCAGACTATGTGCCTCTCTAGGGTGTATCTTATACATATGACAGATTTTTAAATTATGTTTGTAGTAGATCAGGGAGTCCTCACCTGAGGGCTTTTCACTTTGGTTATCTCTTATTTATATATGTACAGTTTGGATTTTTTTGATACTTTTGTTGTGCTGACACAGAACTTGTAATGAAACCATAGTAGGTTGATGTAAGTAATTTTGTTGAGGGGAGGCCCATGTTAGGCCTTCCGCTATCTCTTTGACTAAATACATGGTGATATCTATTCTACAAAAATTAATCTTTTTTTCCTATATTAGAATAAAGTTTACACTTTTTTCTTCAAAAAAAAAAATATAACTAATTTATAAACATAAATCTATGTTGGAATAAAGTTTACTCTTTTTTCTTCGAGAAAAAAATATAACTAATTTATAAATATAAATCTTAAGATACTTATCAAAATTCAACTAATTTATAAATATATAATATCAAAATAATTAACTTATAAATAACATTATTTTAAATAAAATATTATATTATAATAATAAATATTATTTTATATAACATTATTTTAAATAAAATATTATATTATAATAATAAAAATTATATTTTATTTTGATTGTTATAAATTTTATCGAATTAATAGAATATAAATTATAATTTGTATTTCATAAATTTGAATACAAATTCTAAATAAAATCATTTATGTTTTTCAGCTATTATTATTTTAAATATTAAATATAAAATACTTTCTATAATAACTTAATAGTATTTTTCATTAGAACAAAGTTAATTAATAAACAAACAAAGAGCTAATGAGAAGATGTCTTCGAAAATCAAAATTCCATTTATAGATATATATGATATGCATGACAAACGAACTTAGCTAAGAAAAAGGAAATGCATAGAATAAGGATTAAGTCACTCTCGAAACATATCACAAAGGAATAAAGAGAAAGGACATATGAAGGTGCTTGAATATGTAGGACTCGTAGTTGGGGGCAACTTGGGAAGGTGGAAGAGTGAGAATACCATTTCATTCTTGCACTTGTAAATAATAAATTATAACAGTGATACATGGATGGGGTGTCATTAGATTCGACGAGTGGATGGACAATCGGGCGAATACTTGGTCACAACTCACGTCACAACGCGTCAACTTAGCATGCACTCATCTCAGCCTTTACTCCATGCATTTAAATCCTCGTTCGACGCATCCCCATATTCATTTGCACTTTGTCTAGTTTAATGCCATGGCGCTCGAGTTCGCGGGAACGGTAAATGCCATGGGCTGGATGCATGCCCAGTCCCATCACCTCGCCTGGTTTAATGGTTTTTGGCTCGAGCTCTAGAAAGCCATGGCTCATTTGAGCTCTCAGCCTACTGCGTCTCGCCCTCTTCCACCAAACTGCATTCTTCTTTGGCTCTGGTTCGAGCTTCCTCCTCCCTTCCATCGTTAGTTGCGCTCTCGGACTCCCGTGCCTCGCACTCATCCTTCAGCCTGCATATGTTCTTGGTCCTGGCTCGAACCTTCTCCTTCGCTCAACCGCTGCCTCGAGCTCCACTTCTGGTTCTCCCGTCTATCTCCCGATGCCTCGCCTTCGGGGTAAGTCTAAGCGGGGGGCGACCTGGTACGCAGCGAGAGGCAAAGGCTCGAGGGGTCGTGGCAAGCACTCTCCTCAAATCTTGCCTCAGGACACTGCTCGTGCTTCGACTCTAGAGATCCCCCTTGCCTCAACTCGTGCCACCTCTCTGGACCACCCTCTTGAACGTGCCACTACACTAGAATTACCTCCCTTTTCTTCTATGTATGCTTGTAGAGTTGAGTAGTTCGATAGCCATGGAAATTCCCTGGGCTTCGCTCCAAAGCTCAGCCCTGAGCCCCCACCTCCCCTCCACCCTCCACCTCACCATCCTCCACCCTCCGCTCCCCCCAGTCCGACCGCCCCTCTCTCTTCTTCATCCTCCCCCCTCCCCTCTCCCGCCTCCCCCTCCTCGTCCTCTAATTTTCCTCCACCCCCTCCGCCCCAACTGCTTGCACCAGGTGCGTTAGGTTGGAACCTTTGAAGGACTCTTTGGATTCCATCAAGCGCTCAATTATGGATGTCAATGGGGCCATCAAAGACGACTAGATTCGTCGCGAGGAGCTTCTGATGTCTCTTCTACGAGATCTCCGACAAATTTTTCCGAACACAGGGACTTTGGGTAAGGACATTGCACGCGGCCAAAGGAACGAACAGAGTCCCGACCCCAGCTTTGGATAATCTTAACTTGCTCAGGTTTCTCAGGTTTTTTTATGTCTCCAGACAGTATAATTTACAAGGTTCTCACCCTGCGTGGCGTTTTAGCTCTAGGATTATATAGTTTTTGCTCCTTTCAGTTTTATGATTCTTGCATGGACAATTTAGCTTACATAATTCTCGCCCTGCGTGGCATCCTAGATCTAGGACTATACAATTTATGCTCTTTACAATTTTTTAAGTTTTGCATGGACACTTAGAACCTTAATGGCCATGTGGAAGCATTGGTTTCCCACCAGGGTGATGCTTCTAGAACCACATGGGATATCACGACAACTGTAATTTTTGCTCCTTAGCATGATCTAATATATCTTCTAACTTACAAAAAAAAAAAATTATAATAGAGAGGCTCGCAAGGGTTTGGTTGAACAGTAGTCGTCTCGTATCGTAAGGTGTTCAACGAAGTAATATGGGGGCAGTTTGATTCAGGTTTGAATTCCTCCCTTAACTGAGAGTTGTGTTTGTGGGGTGTGCAATTTCTCCAGCAGTTATAGTGGCAGCAGACAGTCTCGATCTCGGGTGACATCTAGAAAAGGCTTGTC